>JAZKJV010006212.1:0-269657 GCA_037367405.1 Ottelia alismoides
TAATTAGTTCAAGTTAGGATGTTAGGACAACTCCAACAACCTGACCTTCTTGAAGAAGATGAACCAGGTGTTGACACGTGTCAACACGAGGTTGGCTAGATTTAACGGATAGATTAATAAATAAGAATAAAATAGTAAATAAAGTTATTTTAAATAGGTATAAAAACGAAAATTATAAATAATTAAATTATCTAAATTATGGTGTAATTAGTTTTAATAAATAATAAATATTTTACGAATATAAATATTATATTAATAAATAGATATAAATAATACTTAATAAATAGGTTTCCAATTTTAAATTAATAAATTAATAAGTAGTATACTTAGATTTTAATAAAGTAATTTAAGTATATTAATAAATACAAGTATAAGTTATATAGTTCAATTATACCTACAAATTAGGATTTTTGATTTATTTAAAAAAATAAATTAGTTCCAAAAATTCTGAAATAAATTAATTTTGAAGATTAAGATTAAGAAAATAATTAGAAACTATAAAATCATTAAAAAAATAAATAGTGTTGTCTATATAAAATAAATAGCCTAGAAACCCGGTTGTGGTTAGGTCCCAACACCGACTTTTTGCAAATGGACTCCGATTTTAGTGAAATCATCTTCATTAATTAGAGAATATTATTTCATTTATGAACTTTAAAGGTGGGTAGAGTGGATTTTTAGTTTGTATGAGAAAGTTATGATGTTTGGATGTGGGGATTTTGACAATTTTCAAGTTGGATTTCTTGGCATATATACAAGATAATATTTTTAACATATTTTTGTATTTTTCTATATATTTTTAGAATTATTAGGAAAAGATTTTGGTGAAAAATATGATCATATTAATTAAAAATTATTAAATTTTTAGTATTTATTGAATAATAATTAATAGTTTGTGAAGTGTGAAATTAATTATTTATTATGTATTTTCTTCCCTTATCTCCCCCTACTTATTTATTTGTCGACCAATCCATGCTGACTTGATCTTGGGGATTAGGTTATAAATATATCTTTCAGCTATATTTATTTTCTAAGTCATTTTGTACATATATCCATATCTACAATCCAACTTTATTTTATTTTCTTTATTTTAATTATTTTATTTATTTTCATGATTTAATGCATAAAAGTGCATTTTTACCATGAATAGTGTTTTGTTAAAAAGTGGAAATTAATGGATATTTACATGTATTTATTAAGGGTTTTAAGATAAAATACAGACATAATGTTAATGAATCATGGATTCATCAACCCCCTATACTTAAACTTTGCTAGTCCCTTAGCAAACACTTATTTGAAAAATAAGGGAAAAAGATATAAAGTTAGAATTAATTTATTTTCCTTAACCGATTCATGAGAACAGATAAAGGACAGAGCTCGATCGGCCTGAAATAAGCATTTTTCGGAGCCTTAACTAGGATTAGGATTATAACCTCAATAGCCCTCAAGTTCCACAAATCCTTGTTTAAGTTCACCTCAACAGCAAGTTAAGATCCACACATTCATATCACAAACTCTATCAACTCTGAAATCAATCTGTACTATGTGTGAATTGTTTTAGCTCTTCTCGCTTTAAAAGAAGCAAAGAGTCTGCCAATCCCAGTTATACACTCTTAGTGGTTCCTCATCCAACTAGTCTTTCCTTGAGGAGTGGGGTTATTCCCTTCTAAGGCCAGTTCATGTTGTGTCCACAATCGAATATAGAGAGCAAGTAGAAGAATGAGAAAAGAATTGGAGTGCGACCAGTGTAGACGCATCTCCTTGTGAAGCCCATGTTGAACATGCGAGCCCACAACAAGCCATTATGCAATAAATGTTATTGCAAATATTATTCCTTGATATGAAATGAAGAATAACTAATTTACATAATAGGTCCCATAGTACAATTAGGGTTATGTACTATGACCATCTTGATGATCATACAGCTGTTGATTCAAGTATTGAATCATATAGGTTGGTGCTTGGATGAATATCTAAAGAGTTAGATTGAAGACCTATCAAGCACCGTTAAATGATTGTTGAGAGATGATCTCCAGCATGAGTAGGAGATGGCAATCCTTTCACATTTAGGCTGATATCTGACCGACCTCTTGATGCAGGTCCTCTTCATGGGAATAGATATTCAGAGGTGTCAGATTAGATAGGTTAAAGATTTAACTTAATGAGATCAAGATAACCAAAGTCCTATGTCGTATGCTGTCATGATATAGGCACACATCCTCTGACCAGAGACAGACGTGTTACTAAATGTCTAAGTATGTACATTTGGCAGACCAATAGGTTGATGACCTAATCAATGTCTATACACTAGCGTGCTGCTTTGCATATAAAGGCATATGAGTAATACGATCTCTCAAAGGGATCATACAGGTTCATTACTGAACCGTAAGACATGAGCTCACTCAAGAGATATTTGGAAGAATCAAATTCCGTGCACGGTCGTCTTGCTTTGGAAGCTTGACTGAATTTATAGGTTTGATATATGCTTTTGGAAAGTATATGATCAACACTTGGGTATGATATACGCTTTTGGAAAGTATATGATCGATACCAACACCCAGTGATCGAATGAGAAACTTATTGATAAATCCCTGAAGTAGACAGTGTAAAATTGATCTTATACTTCGGGATTATTCTGGGTCTTCCAGTGTGAATGATGTACAGGTATTGGGAATACCTGAGGGTGATGTGATCATAAACGATTGTATAACCATGACACTTCCATTCCTAAGGAGTGATGAAATGGGTCTGGATTTTAGTGACTCCTCTCAGTAGAGATGTAATCTGATCATGGTCCAAATGTTGGAAATTGATCTGAATGTGATTCAGATACAATGAGAAGATTAGATTTACGGTCTTAATTTAATCAAGCATCTATGGGAGGCCCGAGATCTGAATTTGAGATGTGATCTCAATATCCAAGTCACTATACGTGGAACAATGCAATCGCCATGTCCTTATCTCCAAGTATTTGTGGAGAAAGTGCATTATCCTTGAAAGAGTTCAAGATGACTTCATTGTTTATATAGGAATCCAAGCATTGAGAAAATGGATAATTAAATGTGATTTAATTATCATGATTGATATGGATTCGATTCATATTATAATAAGAGCTATCTTAGATAATTAAATGTGATTTGATTATCAAAGATGTAAATAATGTGAATGTGATTCATATTATTTGAGCACAAGAGAAAAGAGATCCAAGATTATTAAATGTGATTTAATTATCATGGATATGAATAATGTAAATAAAAATATCCATATTAATCATATGTATTATAAATGTGATTTATAATATATAAGAGAGAGCTATTTATAATTTACATTTGCTTATTAAATGAATATGTGAATTGGATTCACATTGGACATTAAATTGATAATATTATTTACATTTTATTTGGGTTGTGAATGTGATTCATAATTTTCCAATGGCAAG
Source organism: Ottelia alismoides (assembly GCA_037367405.1). NCBI lineage: Eukaryota > Viridiplantae > Streptophyta > Magnoliopsida > Alismatales > Hydrocharitaceae > Ottelia > Ottelia alismoides. The sequence continues at coordinate 3,440 of JAZKJV010006212.1, forward strand.
ATTGCAATATTCACAAAATAATTAGTAGTTATTTTTGTTGAATAATTTACAACAAGTGTTGTTGTAAATCTTGGAGATTTCCATGGAGATTGCCACCAAATCCCATATTATGGAAGGAGGCAATCTTCATTCCAACAATCTCCATGATTGCTTGATTTAATTTGGGATTGATTTATATTGATTTATCAATATAGATTTAATCTAAATTAAGTAATTGTTGTTGGTTTTTACCAACACAAATCTTAGCCATTCAAAGAAGCACAATCAATGAGAGCCATTGGATTTGTGTTGTCCAATCCATGGATCCTAAAATATTATAAAAGGAGAGGCACCCCTTTGCTCTTCTTTACACAAAGAGAACACAAGTCTCTCACTTTCTTGTTCTCTCTACATGCCCTCTCTCCTCTCATGTGGCCGTCCACCATGGATGCCATAGAGAGAGTCTCCATCGATGTAGTGTCGTCGTTATGCTGCCCGATCGTTTGCTCGTGGATTTTTATCTCCTTCTGTGCGCCTCTCTCATGAAGAAGACATTGGATCTCGTGTGTCGAGATCAGGAGATCCGCCACTTCAATCATCAACATGGATTGCGCGGAGCACGTGTTTCGTCAACACGCTCGCAAGCATCTCCTCCGTCGGATTGGACTTGAGACAGGAGGTATCTTCGTTTAGAGACTCGAACGCAACCGTGCTTCAAGAGGTAATCCTATTACTTGTTTATGGTTTAGACGAAATGATCCGAGAAGTGTTATTGAATCATGTGGTTTCGTCACATGAAAAATTATAATTTCTGCTGCATAGAATAACTTGTTCGACTAGTCATTCCTTGTCGTATTCGATATGATGCTCACGCTTCCGTGATGCTCTTGAGGATCTCACCATATCCTTCAAGTGGTATCAGAGCCTTAGGTCGAAGGTTTTGGATACGATCCGTAAACCTAGGACGACTTGGGTTCGTTAAGGTCGCGAAAGTTTTTTGTCGCATTTGATTTTCGCACATCTGTTTATTGATTAAATTCGTCCCTGTTTAAAATGTTTAAACACGAATTAATCACTTGAATTTTGTTCCCCATTAAATAAGGAAACCATAGGATCTGCGTTTACGTAATTTGGATTCCGTTTGCTCGAGATATGGTTGTTTTAATGAACATGTATTCACTATTGCGGGAACTACGAATCTTAACATAATTAATGAGTTAATTACTATTTTGATCTGCCTCGAAATGCATGAAATATAACTCAAGTTCTGTCCTAAATAAAATAATAAATCTTTGAAAATTGATTTGTCTTATTTGGATTTAAATTGATTGAGATATTTTAATTTTAGTATGTATGGGTCACTGCTGAAATTACATTCGTAATCAAGAATCATGTGATTGTCAATTAGTGAAATTAATTATTAATTTCATGAAATAATTATAGAAAATATTTGAGAAATATTGAATGATGATTATTTCCTTAATTGACTTGGCCACAACCAATAAATTGATCAGATTTGATCTAGATCATAATTTGAAATAAAATCATCAAACTCCTTGCTTGAATAGGATTGGGAATTTGTCTAGCAAATTTACTTATAATAAAAAATGTTTTGATTATTACTATATGGTATAATTTCAGTTGAAGAACTGATGATTATCTCAAGTACATAGTGATTGACTCGGTATTATTTTTTTCCCGAGGTAGATATGGTATCTAGTCAGGGATCGCTGGGGTAGCGGGTTGCACCGGTTACAATCCGTCTCACTCCAGCCAGTACTGGCCATGACAACAGGTAGGGAACGAATGATGCCTGAGAGATCATGATGTATTTTCTAATTATTAAAATTTGAATTAATATGTACTTTGATATAATAGCATATATTCAAGTAAAAACAAGTTTGTTGATTGAATTGGATTGATAATTAATTTAATGTGATTAAGATAATTATATCCAATTAAAAACACTCTATTATGAATAGATGTCTACTTCCCTTGGAAGAATTAATTATATGAATATGATTCATAATAATTGATTAAAAATTTGAATATGAGATGGAGGATTAGATAAGTGACATCCATGGTCTCCCATTAAAGCAAAGGGTTCCGTCGCTAGATATTGTATGTGGGAGATGCCTGTCCGAAGTGACAACTCCTGCATACGATCCATTTGGATCGTGCTCGTCACTTCTCAAAAGAGTAAGGACGTACGCGTAGTGACCCCAATATCGGGTCCTCATATTATTGGGGCGATATTGGATTGCGCATAGCGAGTTGTATTCATGTTGACGGTTGGTTCAATTAATGACGGGTCAACATCACCTTAGGGGTGGTGGGCCCGGGTGTTAAAAGACCGAATTGGGAGATGCAAGTTGGACTTGCAAGGCGGAATGTGTTCCTGCATCTTTTTATCCGAGTTACAGGTTCTTATATTATTGGGATGTAACAAAGATAAGGAAGGAGATCTCAGATCTTGCTTATAATGGTAAGTATATCTCTTACATTGAAAGTGATTAAGGGAATGAAGTTTCAATGTTGACATGGCAAGACAACTTTGATATAAAAATTCCTAAATCAAAGTACAATATATATATATTTAAATATATTTATGCAAATTTCTTATTTCAGATAATCCTTCATTAAACCCACTCAATATTATACTCAATAATAACCAGTAAAATATCATGGATTGGATCCATGATCTAAAAGACAATAGGACTACTACCCTTAGGTTTGTATGTGTCTATAGTCTTGATCTCTCATCGAATGTACTTTGGAAGTGACATGTCGATAATGATGATCGTAATTATCAAATAATCCTTATAAATTCTAAGAAGATGTTCTGGCATACATATGTGCTCTCGACATTTAATCGTGAATAACATGGTTCTCTGCATAATACAGAATGCTGGCTCTATAAGAGATGATGTATTCAAATTGTTTGAGTACCTGCCAGAACCAATGTTTTAAGAGTTTAGATGGATGTAGATACGATGAGTGTCATCCTTCTACTATCTATACTCTGATCATTCATGATGCTTCATACTATTCATATTGTATGAATTGAATGAAGCATATATAAATGTTGAATTGCTCTTATATTGAAATCTTTTGAATTTAACATAAGAGACCATTCTCTTAAGCAATGGTTGTTTATAGATGAAGGTAGCACAGTGGAAGCGTGGGTCTGACCCATGTGAGAATGAAAGTCAAAGAGTTGACTGTACTTATGTGACATCTATATGAAACTCAAAGGGTGGATAAATGCCAATACTGCAATAAGCTGATGTGTTGATAGTATGACTATCAAATCTATCTAGAATCCTTAGAGAAGGAATCTGATAGTACATCAGAATAATCTACATATAATCATTGAAATTGACTTACTTATTTGATAAGATAAAGTCTAACAATAGTATCTCAATCTTCTAAATGGCACTTGTAATTGGTTGCATGTATGTTAGAAGATTAGAAAATTGATCATAAAGGTTCAATAGTCATCCATATGGATATTGATGCAATTGTTGCAACAATCTCTATTGGATTGATGGACTTCATAATTTCAGTGGGAGAGACCTTAGTCTTAGAGAATGTCTCTATGACCTAGATTTTGGAATACACTCATTGTTTATTTCTAAATGTTGGAAATAAACGTGAATTCTGTAATACACCTATCATAAAGAGTTAGGATGGAGATATTTCAGATAGTAATCTAAAAACTAGTGGACTCTACTAAATTAAAAAATTAATGAATGGTTCATTAAAATTTCTATCTGAAATTAAACCTTAAAAGATCAATAGGAGAATGAAGATCATTTGACAATGATCTAGCATCAATCCTTGGACATTTGTCTGTTGATGTGATCAATAGACTAGTAAGAGATGAAACTATAGATTGTCTAAAAGTTCAAATCTTACATACTTGTGAATATTGTATTCAAAAGTATAAATATCCAATATACCCTTCCTTGGAATGGTGTAAGATGTCAAGGTATTCAAGATCTCATACATAATCATGTATGTGAGTCATCTATATTAGAATAAACATTATGGATATGTGATATCTATTGATGATTATTTGTGATATGAGATTTCTTCTCTTCACTTAGAAACCTTTGAAATGTTCTCACAATTTTGGTTTAGAACCAAAGTTTGAAGGAAAATTAAATGAATTTGATCTAATCTAGGTAGTCTGTACCTATTAGATGAATTCATAGAATACCTTATAGAGATATGAATATCATTTCTATCTCAACCCTCCTAATAAACCTAAACTCAGTAAGAGTTGTAGGGAGATACAATTGGATCATGTGTGACATGATATAATCAATGATGAATCTTTGCATAATTACCTCTTAGTTTCCAAGGTATATATGTAGTACAAACTACAATATATCCCTAATAAGATTCCATGCAAGTAAGCTGGAACTTAGCACCTGAGAGTGCTACTTCATTAGGAAAATAAAGAATGGTATTGGATACCTACTTTATGACCTTGAGATTCTTAAACGATTTCATATCCGAAAATGTGATTCTTAGATGATGAGACTCTTGAGAATCAAGATGAAAATGAAGAAAAGGAACTCATTTAGTCTTGAGATGATAATGAGGCTCCTAAAATTAGAAACTAAAAGGAAAATTAAAGATGAAATACTAATACCACTTCAAATAAGTTTGAAGATGGATTCCATGTGTCAGCTGAATCTGACAATGATCTGACTTCATGTGATGAAGCTTCTGAAGATCATAGCGTGGAAAGGTGGATGTTAGTAATAAAGTCTAAAGTAGACTTCATATACAAATGTTGTATATGGACACTCGAGGATCCACCTATATAGGTAAGACCCATTAAGGTGTAAATGGATCTTCAATAGAAAGAGTGAACCTGATGAGAAGGTAGAGACCTTCAAAGCACGACTCATTGCCATGAGCTACACACCGAAGAGAATACATTACTTGCGATGAGACTTGCTCTTCAGTGACCAGGCTTAAACCCATCAGAATAATGCTAACCATAGTTGCACAACTTGACTATGACATCTTTATGATGTAAGTCAAGATTGCATTCCTCTCTGAATACCTCTCAGAGGACATTCACATGAAGCATCCCCAAGGCTTCATGGTTGAGGAAAGCAAGATGTGCAAGCTAAAGATACTCCATCTATGGACTCAATAAGATTCTTGTTGTTGGAACATTAGATTTGATGAAATCATAAATGTTATGATTTCAGATAGAATCTTGGTGAACCATGTGAAGCTTAGTAGGAGTGCTACTGTGTTCATCGTGCTCAATGTAGATAATATCCTAATCATTTTTAATGATCTAAGGATGATAATAATAAGCGTTTTATAATCTGGTTGTCCCATACCTCGAGATATGATCTCAAGGATACCTCTTAGATCTTAGTTCTGAAGTTGTTCAGAAGCAAAGAGAAGAGGTATGGGGACCGTCACATTAATGGTACACCTTGGACATTTCCATTTTCAGGAAAATTCCAAGAATGGATTCTTTCCCTCAAGATATGGTACTAACCTATCTAAAGGGACAACACCTCAAAGAGTTGAGGATATGAATGCTAAAACTGCTAGCCCTTGGGCATCAGTTGTGAGAAACTGAGTGTACGATAGATGTGTACAAAAGCCAGAAGTCTGCCATGCAGTGGGAGTAGTAAACTGTTACTAATCCTACTATGGAGATAAAACACTTGATTGCAGTAATATCAATATCTTCAAAAATGACAAGACTTTAGAGATAGTGATCTCTAAGTCTTATATTCAAGTAACTAAAACTTTATAGATGAAGATCTAAAAGGTTTTAACTACGAATACCTTAAGAGATAGAGATCTCCAGGAATAAGGGTATTCAGATAAGGATAATAGAAATTACATACTGGTTATAATAATTATTGAGGTGTAGTATCAAGGACACTATGACTGATATGATTGAGTATTGGTTGCATAAAATGCTACATTCGCATTGGATGTGAACATTGTTACTATGAGATATGCAAGTGTCGTAAAAGGACTTGGTGTAGTCTCTTGGGAATACAGGGATTGATCAGCTTACCTAGCTATTTTTCTAAATAACCTATGATTGTCACATGAGTGTGGGTTTAAATGATTAGCCCACTAATGGCTCTTTGGGCTAGTGGGAGATTGTTGGACATGCGAGCCCACAGCAAGCCATTATGTAATAGATGTTAATGCAAATATCATTCCCTGATCTGAAATGAAGAATAACTAATTTGCATAATAGGTCCCTTAGTACAATTAGGGTTATGTACCATGGCCATCTTGATGATAACACATCTGTTGATTCAAGAATTGAATCATAGAGGCTAGTCCTTAGATGAATATCTAAAGAGTTAGATTGAGGACTCATCAAGCACCGTCAAATGATTGTTGAGAGATGATCTCCAGCCTGAGCAGGAGATGGCAATCCTTTTCATTTAGGTTGATATATGACCGACCTCTAGATGCAGGTCCTCTGCATGGGAATAGAGATTCAGAGGTGTCAGATTAGTTAGGTCAAAGAGTTAACTTAACGAGATCGAGATAACCAAAGTCCTATGTCGTATGCTGTCATGATATAAGCACTCATCCTCTGACCGGAGACAAATGTGGTACTATATGTCTAAGTATGTACATTTGGCAGACCAATAGGTTGATGACCTAATCAAGGTCTATGCACCGGTGCGCTAGTGTGCATATAACGGCATATGAGTAATACGATGTCTCAAAGGGATCATACAGGTTCATTATTGAACCAGAAGACATGAGCTCACTCATGAGATATTGGGACAAATCAAGTTCCGTGCACGGTCGTCTTGCTTTGGAATCTTGACTGAATTTGTAGGTTTGATATATGCTTTTGGAAAGTAGATGATCAACTCCTGGGTATGATATTTGCTTTTGGAAAGTATATGATCGATACCAATACCCAATGATCGAATGAGAAACTTAATGATAAATCCCTAAAGTAGACAGTGTAAAATTGATCTTCTACTTTGGGATTATTCTGGGTCTTCCAATGTGGAGGATGTACAGGTATTGGGAATACGTGAGGGTGATGTGATCATAAACGATTGTATAACCATGACACTTTGACGAAAGGGGAAGATCAAGGGTCTAGATATCTAACAAGGCGAGAGATCCAGTCGCTGAATTGACCACTTAAAGATCCCCAAATCAATCAACAATTAACCCACAATAAAGTATATGCAATAAAAATGTGGAGTTAAAATTTATTATAACTCCACATGCAAGGGTGTATAGGTGTAAGCACAAGTAGAGGTCGAACAATGGGAGGCGAATGGATGTATGTGTTGTATAATTATTCAATTCATTGTTCATGTCCAATTCTTTATTGTTTTTGTGGGTTTTGAATTTTATATATTTTTTTATATTTTTGTTTTTATAATTTTTATTTTGTTTTTATATGTTCATTTTTTTATTTTTTATAATATAAGATGGTTATATATATAAAGAGATATATATATAAGAAGAGAGAGAAGTAACATAATATATGGATATATATATATATAAATGCTGAAAAAATATATAGATATAATATTTCTTTTTCTTTTTTTATATTTTTCTAATTACTTTTTTTTGTTATTTTTCTGGAAAATTTCAATTTTTTATGTATTTTTTTTAATTCCAAAAATGTCCACAATATGGACTAATTAACTAACCGAAATTAATTTGGGTTTTAAAAATATGAAATAATTCCCAAAATTACCAAAATTAATTTTAATACATTACTAATAATATATAGATAATTATAAAAGAGAAAAAAATATTTTTGGGATTTTTTAAGGGTTTTTCTATTTTTTTGTTGGAATTTGGAGCTTTCAGATTTTTTCATTTTTCTTTTTCTCGTTTTTAGGTTTTTTTAAATTTCTAGACTCGATATATATATAAATATACTATATATAATTTCTTTGTAATTTTTTAAAAACATTTTATTATTTTTTTGTATTTTCTAATTTAAACAGTACAAAAGGGGCTCCTTTTTCAATATTAATAATTAGGAAAAATGCAAAAAATGCAAAATAAAATATAGGCTGAAAGAACACTACGTGAAGCATCCATCCTAATTTTTCTGAATTTTCAGGAGCATCATAGATATTTTTAATAAATAGATAAAAGACACAAAAATTAAACAGCCTAGCAGGGGAATTTTTGCAAATAAAATAATTCTAAGGGGCATCAGTGCAAAAATTACTACAGAAATAAACATTTATTTAAATTTTTCGGGCTATTTTACAATTTACAAAACCTGTCAGGGTGAAAGTGCAAAATTCACGCACCTCACGTGGGACTGCACGTGAGGCGCGAGAGGACCAAAATGCAATTATCTAAACTACAGGGGTCCAACTGTAAATATTACAATTTATTTACAACGGGAAATTTTATTTATGACATTAAAATATAAATACAAAAATGCGGGGGATGTATCTGAAATTTACCCCCCAAAGGCACACGATCCAACGGCTGATCTTCGTCCACTTGACACATGTCCCCTCCACGCCTGCCGATGCCGCTTCGACGATGGGCGGTGAGGATTAGATCACCCGAGGTGATCGGACGGTCTGAGCGCTGCTCCATCGGACGACTGTCACTCGAACTGGGGCCTTCGTCCTCATCCAACGGTGAGGAGAGGTACTGGAAGAACAGGGGAGGAACTCGCAGCTGGCGAGCTTCTCCCGGCGAGATCTCTCCTCCCCGACGCTCGTTGCTGCTCCCAAAGGTCGCCACACGTCGCAGGTGCTCCACTCTATCTGCTGGAGGCTTCAGATCAGCCAGAGGACGACTGGAGCGCCCTTGCGAGGTCGAAAAAGGCAAGGTGCTCCAGGTACCTCCGCTGGCGTGTACTTCGTCTCCTGGTGCATCTTGGCGCACTAGACCTGCACTGAAAGACCACATGGCTCGAGGGCTTCACCCTCGACCTGGATTTGAAGCTGTTAGCACAAAAGTGGGCGAGGTGGCGAAGCTTCCGGCGAGCGACGGAGTTGAAGCTTTGATTCGCGAATCCCAGAGGGATCTGGTTGGACAGAGGTGGCTGGGAGGTGGAGAACTGGAAGGGAGTGAAATGGGGTGGTTGTAGTGGTCGGAGAACAGGTGGGGGTATGGTGGAGAAGACGCCGGAGCGGAGCTCCGGCGAACTTCGAATTAGCTAAACTAGGTTATTCTAATGATCTAAATGCAAAATAAAAGACAGGAATGAAAAGTGGGGATAAAAATCTACCGAAGAAAATAAGTGCGCAGCTCTTATACTTGGAAAAACTCCAGGGAGCAGGACGACTGCCGGAGCGCCGCCGTGGGCGCATCTCCTTCCTCCGCGAGCTTCCACAACCTTCAGGGGACCTCCACCTGTCACATGGATGCACACTAGGCAGAAGGTGGGAGCTCTAGGGCTAGGGAAATGGCCAAAAAAATTGGAGGAAGATGGGTTGTTTATGAACATGTGTATGCGCCCCTATTGACCGGCACATAATAAGGAATCGGTAATTCATACATTAGATCTAACTTGGTGGCGTGGATGTACAAGATACCAGGAGCATTTCTTGTGAAGGAAGCAAAGGCGATCGATGGACGGGGCACCCTGGAAAAATGGGAGAAGACGGGGGGTTCGACAGATTTGATAGGCTGGAGGCTGAAATTATTTATGAACATAATGGGAGCCCTTATTTACCGGCCAAAAATAAGAAATCGAAGTTATATACAAGGGAAACAAGCCATGGGCGTGTATAACGGTTGTTTTGGGAGTAATTTCCGTGAAGGGACCGATGTCATTGGAGCGACGGGTCGATCGGGAAAATTTGGAGAAAACGCAATGTCTGACAGATTTGACGGGCTGGTGAGGCTGAGGGGCTGAGTTGACCGAGGTCAACGAATGCTGGAATCCTATTGGTCCACATATGCACAAATTTGACTCATTATTTAGTCATAATAAATGACCTTATTTAATTTTGATTACAAAATAAACAATTTTTATTAATTAATGTATTATTTATTTATGATTTTTATTTATTTTTTTGATGTGTTTTATTATGAATTTATTTTAATGATGTATTTATAAGTGTATTTACATGTATTTATTTTTATTTTGTGTATTTTTATTTTATTATTTTATTTTCTTATTTTATTTATTTATAACTTATTTTTATGTGTATAAATATATTTTTATTTAATTTTTATGAGTTTATTTACATGTTTAAATAAATAGGTCTATGTAATATGTAGGTATACTTATAGGTATTTTACCTATATTATATATACATTTTATTTATTTAATGTATTTTATTTGTTTTTATTTAGGGATTACATTTTTAATAAATATTAAAAATATAGATGAATAAAGAATAAAAGAATAAAGTCCCTTTTTATTTATATACATATAGATAACATAGGTATTTTGCCTAAGTATTTAGATAACTTTATTTTATTTGTGTGTTTCTTCTTGGTTTAATTATAGTTTTAATGTACACATATGTTATAAATAATGTATATAAATTTATAAAAATATGAATTTGTAAAAATAATGGGTAATGAATAAATTGAATATTTTAATCGGTATTATATGCAATAGGGGCCCAAAACCGAACTTTCACAGATAAACTCCAAAAATTCTGAAACCAATTTTATTAAATAGTTCTTGGAAAGCTATGTACAATTAAAGTGAGTTTAGTGGATTTTGAGTTTTTATTTGCAAGATAAGGGTATGTGAAGTTGAGATTTTGGCTTCTTATTCTGAGTATAAAATGTATATAGTATATCATTTTTGTACAAAATCAATTTTGTATTTTTATTTACATTATTATCTACAATTTTCATGTACAAAATATTTTTATTTGATGAATAAATAATTATATACAAAATAGGTGTTAAAAAATGCATAAATAAATGAATAAATAAATGAAGTGTTTATTGCACTATTGGCCCTTATCTCCCCGTCCTTTATTCCTTGTCGACCAATTCCATGCTGGCCTTGGTCTCGGGGTTCGGGTCATAAAATATTTGCAATATTTCATTCCTTTTTCTATTCTTCTCTTTATTCTATAATTTTGGCATTAAAAACCTTATTCTATGTACATTTTATACAATAAATAATGAATGCTATTATGAACAAATTGATGCTATTTACATGCATTTGCTGGGGTTTTTAAGGCCAAAATGATAGAATAAAGGTGATGAAATGGAGATGCATCACCCCCCTATACTTGCCTTTGCTAGTCCCTAGCAAATACTTATGCAATAAGTACAAAAAGAATAAAGAATAAGAAGAAAAGAAAAAGCAAAAATAAAGAATTCAAAGAATAAATTGAATTGATCATGATTATTAAACTCATATGTACAAAATCAAAGTTTGGAGCTCAGGTTAGACCTTGGTGTGAGAATGTGTGTGGAACCTAGTCGGGAACCAAATTTAAAAGACAATAGCCTTCGAGAGTCAGAGAACTCGGTTCAAATTCCCTCAATAGCTTGGTCAGAACTAGCCTACGTCATACGCAAACCCTTATGACTATGAAGCTGTCTTGTACAGTGTAAGTGATAGTGGCTCTCCCCAACTGAAATGACAAAGAGACTAGCTTCTCCAGAATGACAACCCAATGATTCCCCAATCCAGCCATCTACTGTCTTGGTGCGGGGTATTCCCTTCTAAGTTCAAGTGGCATCCAACTCAAGAGGAGGGGGAGGAAAAGAATGGACGATAGCCAGTGTAGCCACCTATCCTGGGATGCAAGACCAGTGTAGTCAAGTCATCCAGCTGCAGGCTCACATGGTATAACTTTGATGCTCAAGCTTGCTTATTTTGTATACAACATATATACATACTCCGGCAGGCACTTTGTTTTTTATTTTACAATCCTGTCCACTTTTTTGGAGTTTTTTTTCAACATACTATTTACAACAGCATTTACATAAGGACTTTTTCCTCTTGAGCCAGAAGACTATCCCTCTTTTGAAGCTTTATCGCAACCCACACTCTCCTGTCATTTGACTTCATTGAAACTGGACCAGGTTGGGGTACACTTCCCTCCCTAGACGAGGACGAATGTTTCCACCTGTGTGCATCTCAGACTGGCAAATCCAACCCCCTCACCACTCCAACTGAGTTGAGCCAAATGAAAGGCGCAAGTGTCCAAGTTAGGTCACGGCCGACAAGAGTCATACGTGTGTTTCGAAAAAGTTCTAGGTAGTCCACTGAGGTGACTTGAACCTAGCCCTGATTTCTCAAAGAATTAAGTCTGAATAGACCTGAAGTACCTTAAACCTAGTTCCCATAAGGTTCCAGTGCAGTTAGGTGCGGTATGGTCCAACCAAGCTCCAATCTTCGACTTTATTGGACTAGTTCAATCATCAAGCTCAATAAAAGAATATGAATGCTATGCAAATGCTAAATATGCAAAGAATAATGCAATTTTTCAAAGAATTTGAAACAAAGAAAAAAATTTTACACAAAGAATTTTTGCAAAATAAAAAAATTTTGGCACTTAAAGTAACATATATACATCTATTTACACAGGCGTGTTGCTTTATTTACAAAGAATTCAGGATTTACAATTTAGTTTTTATTTATAGGTATATATGTACATTTATTAAAGAATTTTGTTTATTAATAATTTTTTTATTATTTTTTATTTATTAGATATATCTATTCCTCAAACTTATTTGACACAAATATTTCAAACAATTTTTGAAAACTATAGTCCAAAATAATTTTTACAAAGATTTTTATAAACATGTACACACATTTGAAAATCATTTTGCAAAGGTTTTTCAAAACAATATATATAGATTTTTCAAAATATTTTTTCAACCATTTTTCAAACCATTTGCAAATCATTTTTCAAACATTTTATTTCACAGAAAGAAAATAAATTTTTACAAACCATACATTTTTACAAAGGTTGAAAACATGTAACAAAACGTTTTCAAAATAGTTTTCAATAAATGTTCACAAAGATTTTCAAACTATTTTTCAAACATTTTGCAAAAAATATTTTCACCTGATTTATTAATCAGTAAATACAAAAAGAATTTGAGGAATAATCACATCTTTTTATTAAGGGTTTTTAACGAATTTAAAGAATTATTAGCCATATTATTAAGAGAATACGAAAGTACGAGTTATGGCTAAAGTATATACATAGTATATACGACCCCTCCTATACTTAGCTTGAGCTATGTCCTCATAGATCGAAAAAAGAGAAGGAGAAGACATAACTCGTACTGAGTATGGACAAGTCTAAAGAATATACGAATAAGAAATGAACGAATGAAAAGTTGACCGTCCCCCCTATACCAAGGATCAACTAATCCTCAGTATATCAGACTTTACACAAGGTAGGGAGGGTCAAGGGTGGGAATAAACAAATTAACAAATCAGGGGTGCACCCCCCTATACTTAGGACAAAGTACATCCTAAGTACAGGAAACTGACACAAAGGGGCGACACCTTTTAGTTAGATAAAGAAATATGAAGAAGAAAAGAAGAAAAGATAGATATATACAGTTAGATGAAAAGATCGTGGAGAATATACGCATCACTCCCCCTATACTTAGGGTGAGATATCCCTAAGTATAGGCAACAACATGAGTGACAAAACTGCACAAGGAAAGAACAACTCGGTGTGTGCCCCCCTATACTTAGGACGATGTACGCCCTAAGTGTAGACACAAAGATATGGCAATAGATATGGAGCACACATAACATACGGGAGAAAGAATGCACAAGGCACACATATATACAAGTGGTGAAGAACTGGTGAAGTACAGGATGGTATCTGACAAGTGAATACCATACTCTCGTCATCGTCTCCCTGTGAGAACGAGGACGCAGTCAGAAGGTGAAAAGACACCCGGATATACAGTTAGGTGGGTGTCGGCTACTGGAGCAAAATAGATCGAAAGGACAAATATCGGGTCCGGTAGCATGAAGCAGTCAATCGGCTCATAAGGTCGGCATGATGGAACATAGCCGATATTGTAAGACCGGGAGGAAGAAGGAATAGTACAGAGTCCTCCGGTCAATCAGAGTCTCAGAAAGATATGGAAGATAGACAATAGGAGACACCATGGTATTAGATGATCGTGAGGTAGGAAAATCATAAGTACACACCGAATACCGCAGGACACGGCTCAACCTTGCGAGGGTCGTCAAGGTGAGCAAGCTCAAAGGAGCTAGAGATCATACCAATCAGAAGACTCGGTCCAGTGATCTGCAGATCAGATACACAATCAGAGAGAGGACCAAGTACACTACGTAGAAGACTCGGCTTCGTGCTCCAACAGACAGGAGACACCAGAAATGAAACCGAATACCTACAAAGTGATGTACCCTCCTGCAGATAACCCTCAGAGAGTGGTACATGCTAATCATCGAATAAGCAGAAAGGGACTCGACCTTGCAAGGGTCGTCAAGGCGAGCGGATGCAAAGGTGTCAGGGATCCATCAGACGAATCATCAGGTACAGTCTCGGTAGGCGACATATCGGCTACCATCAGAAGAGACCAGAAAGTCTACAGAATGTGGCAGCATCCCGCAGACAACCCTCGGGGAACGTGCTGCCAAGTAAGCATGAAAATAAGAGATATCAAGAGCTCAACCTTGCGAGGGCCGTCAAGGCGAGCAGGCTCAAAGGAGTGTAATCAGATGGATCCCATGATCCGCAGATCAGATAGGCAACTTAAAATGGGACCAAAGATCATGTATATCAGACGACTCTATTCCGTGCTCCCAGATCGAAGACACAGTCAGCAGTGGGAACCGAGCGTAGAAAGAGTGGTGCAGTCTCTCGCAGATAGTCCTCGGAGAGTACTGCGATCTAGGCAAGGAATAGTCAGAATGTGTCTCTACCTTGCGAGGGTCGTCAAGGAGAGAGAAGGGCTCGAAGGAGCCGGGTCCATCAGACGGACCCACATAGTGGTCTCAGTAGTCGACAAATCTGCTACCAACAGAAGAGACCAATGAGATCGGAAATATGTCATAGTCTCCCGCAGATAACCCTCGGGGAGCTACGAGCTAGTCAATGAATAATCAGAAAAGAGCTCATCCTTGCGAGGACCATCAAGGAGAGCGGACTCAAAGGAACCTAGCCAAGTCGGTCTCATGCCCCAACAGATCGAGGGCATAATCAGAAAGGGAGACCAACTGCCTTTATCAGACGAATCGACTTCGTGCCCCTACAAATGGAGGCACTAGAAGTGAGTGAAGCCGATCGTAAAGAAAGTGTCACATCCTTCCGCAGATAGTCCTCGGGATGTGATGTGAGCTACATAGTGAATAATCAGAGTACATCTCATCCTTGCGAGGGTCGTCAAGGAGAGAGAAGGCTCAAAGGAGCCGGATCCATCAGACGGATCCACAGAGAATATGGTCATGGTAGGCGGCAGAAAGCCTACCAGCAGAGGAGACCATCATAGCTATAATGTGTCATAGCTTCTCACAGATAACCTTCAGAGAGCTATGAACTAGGCATGGAATAATAAAAAAAAGTGGAGCTCTGCCTTGCGAGGACCGTCAAGGAGAGCGGACTCAGATGAGTCTAGTACATTGGCCTCGTGTACTGACAGGTCGGGTACACAATCACCGGGGGAGGCCAATCAAGCATATCATTTGACTCGGTTTCACATCCCATCAAGATGGCGACCAAAGCAGTGTATGAAACCGCAGTCCTAGAAATTGTCGCATTCTCCCGCAAATAGTCCTCGGGGAGTAATACGAACTAGATCATTGTAGGTCATGGAAATGCTGGCATAAAATCTCAGGTCCTCGAAATAGTGTGAATCCATAAATCCATAGGAGGGCATAAGATCATGTGAGGGAGCAAATAATCAGGTCAACCACAAAACATCCCTCAAGCTACTCCAATCATCTAGGATGGCACGAAAGATAATTAGGAATCCTCGAAGTGCCATAGGTGGATCAAAGAGTCAGGAGATCAAGGAGGGTTTAATCAGGAATATGAGAGATTATGCAGGATCCGCACACCTTTATCAGGTACTCCAAGTCAGAAGAATCATTCAATCCTCAAAATCAAAATGGGTGGAACCTCAAAATAGATAGATCAATTAGTACTCATGAAATTATCACCAAGTCATCGGTGTGCGAGAACTAAAATTCCTCAATAATGCATCACACATGTGCTCTATGCAGCAGCAAAAATCCTCAATACGCTCGTATGCATGTATCCAAAGTCAAATCCACAAAATCAATCTCAGCAACCTCAACAGCATGCCCGACTTAAATAATCTGTATAAATATTCCTCGATGCGGGCCTCCTTAATATACACAGCATTCCCGAGTAAAGGGAGTGGTGATACGTGGTACACAAGAAGGATGGATTAGAAGGGTAACACAATGAAGTGGAGAAGCTGATTGAGCGTGCGTGCCAATATCATGGGAGGTAGAAGGGTGATATAGAGGGAATGAGGAGGGAGGGCGAGAAGGTCGGGACATAGACAAAATTGGGTATTCCACACAAGGCGGAAACACCGTCAAAAATGGTGGTCCAAAGAGCAGGCTCTCCTCGAACTGGAAAAGATGGGAATGGTACGGTGGATACGAAGAAGATGGTGAAGAAGAGGGAAACGAAGAACTTGGCGAAGAAATGATTGAGCTCAAGCGCCAATATCACGACTCAATGCAAATGAAGAGGTATATGTATAAGATAGGTAGAGAGACTCAAAGATAAAAATGCATGACTCACACGGACGGGACCTACTACTCTAATAATGAATGAAAAGCATAATGGACTCCAAGTCACAATCAAGACACAAGGCAAACCCCCAATTCACCTACTCAACACAGTGAAGACCGCCAAGTGACGGTCATTTATCTTTTCTGTTTTAGAGCGAGGTGAGAATCACAAAGTTGTACAAACACTTAGGAGGCTTGATGGGATTTGGGCTCTACTCCTTAGTGTGTACGTGAAAAATTTAAAACGCATACAATGAGGGGGTTACTCTCCCCAAGACAAGGAAGTCCATTATGTTTTATTTTAGGTCCAATAAAGTTAGCAGTCCCGATTTGAGTTATCACTTTTTTTGGGTATTTTCAATGCACGTGCCTATCGAGGTTCCAATTTTCATTAAGCATCCTAGGTTGGCAAAAATAGAGGGAGAAGATTGGAAAAGCCATGCAAGTCAGAAATCGATGATTCATGCTAAGTAAGAAGACTTACAGTGCCTCCAGCTCTCTCCATGCGGGATGCATAACAGAATTTGAAACCTAAGCTATATGCAAATGCAATCCGAAGAAATCGCCCTAGGTTCAGAAATTGCTATTATCGTGAAGCACCACAAGTCGCTCGCCGATCTTTAAGCCAGGAGTCCGGTCCAGGCTCACCCCTCCTCCTCTCGACACATCGAGTTCAGGAGAAGCACTTAGCAGGGTGAGCTCGCGGCGCGTAGGCACGAAGATGGTGAGGCGACTGTTTAGAGTTTGATCTAGACCCAAAGCGAACTATAGGTACATGCAAATATATTAGGGTGTTTGGACCTAACTCTACGAGCAAGCAACTCCTATGGCTGAGGATCATTCACACGAAATAATAAAAATAAAATAAAGAACGGAAAAGCGTTAAAATCATCGAGGCAACCAAGGGAACAATCCCTCGGGCAATGGACCTCGGGAGTCAGAGTGTACCTGTGAGAGTCCTGTATTATTACAAATTTCTAAGTGTCACTCTCTCACATAAATATACATAATAAAATAAAATGCATAAAGTATACTACCCTCAAAAATTCTCCTCCATCTGCCTTCGATGCTCTCTCTTGTTGGCCGGTGTAGAAAGGCCAACTCCGCCTTGCTTGGGTGCATAGGTCCTCCTAGAAGGTCCTCCTTCGCTTGGCGGTCCCTCGCAACAAAGACAAAGAAAGAAGATGTGTCAGAACAGTCAATCAAATAATATCAATAAAAATAAGAAGTCAAATAAATAAATATATAATGGACATGAGCAAAGAATTAAATAAATGAATTAATAACCACACAAAACTCATACAAAATCCGTTGCCTCCCAACAACGGCGCCATTTGATGAAAGGGGAAGATCAAGGGTCTAGATATCTAACAAGGCGAGAGATCCAGTCGCTGAATTGACTACTTAAAGATCCCCAAATCAATCAACAATTAACCCACAATAAAGTATATGCAATAAAAATGTGGAGTTAAAATTTGTTATAACTCTACATGCAAGGGTGTATAGGTGTAAGCGCAAGTAGGGGTCGAACACTGGGAGGCGAATGGATGTATGTGTTGTATAATTATTCAATTCATTGTTCATGTCCAATTCTTTATTGTTTTTGTGGGTTTAATAATATAAGATGGTTATATATATAAAGAGATATATATATAAGAAGAGAGAGAGAAGTAACATAATATATGGATATATATATATATATAAATGTTGGAAAAATATATAGATATAATATTTCTTTTTCTTTTTTTTATATTTTTCTAATTACTTTTTTTTGTTATTTTTCTGGAATATTTCTAATTTTTATTTATTTTTTTAATTCCAAAAATGTCCACAATATGGACTAATTAACTAGCCGAAATTAATTTGGGTTTTAAAAATATGAAATAATTCCCAAAATTACCCAAATTAATTTTAATACATTAATAATAGTATATAGATAATTATAAAAGAGAAAAATATATTTTTGGGATTTTTTAAGGTTTTTTCTTTTTTTTTGTTGGATTTTGGAGCTTTCCGATTTTTTTCATTTTTCTTTTTCTTGTTTTTAGGTTTTTTTCAATTTCTGGACTCGATATATATAAATATACTATATATAATTTCTTTGTAATTTTTCAAAAACATTTTATAATTTTTTTGTATTTTCTAATTTAAACAGTACAAAAGGGGCTCCTTTTTCATTTTTAATAATTCGAAAAAATGCAAAAAACGCAAAATAAAATATAGGCACGAAAGAACACTACATGAAGCATCTATCCTAATTTTTCTGAATTTTTAGGAGCACCATAGATATTTTTAATAAATAGATAAAAGACACAAAAATTAAACAGCCTGGCATGGGCATTTTTGCAAATAAAATAATTCTCAGGGGCATCAGTGCAAAAATTACTAAAGAAATAGACATTTTTTAAAATTTTTGGGGCTATTTTACAATTTACAAAACCCGCCAGGGTGAAAGCGCAAAATTCACGCGCCTTACGTGGGACTACACGTGAGGCGTGAGAGGACCAAAATGCAATTATCTATACTACAAGGTGATGAATCCACATTTCATCATCTTTATTCTATCATTTTGGCACCAAAAACCCTAGGAAATGCCTGTAAATAGCATTAAAATCACATCTTAGCATCCATGCATGTGTATCACAATAGTGTATAAAATACTGTAATTAAGGCCAAAATTATAGAATAAATAAAGAAAAGAAAAATAATAAAATATTGTAAATATTTTATGACTCAAAACCCCCGAGACCTAGGCATCTTGATGAATAGGTCGACAAGGAATAAAGTAGGGGGAGATAAGGTCAAAAACACAGATAAAACACCTATACATTTTATTCATTCTTTATTCATTTTTGGGACCTATTTTTTGTTCCACTTTTTATACCTCAAATAAAGAAACGTTGTATATGAAAGTTGTATATAAATTAATAAAGAAAAATACAAAATTGATTTCACAGAAAAATAATGCACAGATAAAAAGTTACGGTCTGAACAAAATTCCAGAATCCCAACTTCCCAGACCCGTATCTCACAAATGAAAACTCCAAATGTAGCAAACTCACTTTAATTGTATATAGAATAAAATAATCTATCCAATGGTGGTGGTTTCGTACTTAACGGAGCTACGGTTTGAAAGTTGAGTTTTGGACCCCTATTGTACACCTATACTGATTAAAATATTCAATTTATTCTTTATTAATTATTTATTCATTTTTATATTTTTATAATCTTGTAAATATTACTTATAATAATTATGTACATTAAAATTGGAAAAAAAACCTAAATAAAAATAAAATATTTGTACACAAAATACATAGGTATACTGCCTAGACCTATACCTGTACAAAACACTCTAACATTTTATTTAATATACAAAATACTTCAATAAAATAAAATAACAATATAATTAAGTGTATAAAAGTATTTCATAATTTTAGAAAATAAGAAATGAATTTACTAAAAATAAAATACATAAAATAAAAATTAAATACTCAAATACATAGGTATTATACCTATATGGTTAAACAAGTAACTTGTAAAAATATAACTCATAAAAATAATTAAAAATCAGAATAAAATACTACATAAAATTTTAAGCATTTTTCATTTTATAACCTTTAATTAATTCGGCATTATTCTATTTTTAAATGATTTTTTTAAAAATAATTAGCAGGGTTTTTCCTGGTTGGTCCACGTGGACCAACCAGGTGCAAACCCTAGTTGACCTCGGTCAACTAGGTGACCTAGACCCTGTACCTCCGTCAGAGCCTCGTTTTCTCCCCGCATTCGCGGATTTTTTGAGGCGTCAACTTTCACCCTTTCTCGATACCATCTTCTGCAAAGTTCTCCACCTACCATCCATCTTGCTCGCCCTATGTTTGCATCGGACTATGAATCACTGTGGCGCAAGATTTCTCTTGGTCTTTGGACCCCTGCAACCTCGGGTCAACCCACTTAAAACCAACTCCTCACCTTTCGATTCGAATTCGAACACCCTTCGGTCCACCCCTCGAACCTCTTTCGTGCTCCAGAGCTACCTGGAGGTGACAGCTCCGTCGTGGGCTCTTCAGCCAAGGCCCCCGAGGTCGGAGGTGCTTCCCCTACCTCCCGCAAAGTCGCCGGTTGAGGTTTGCTCCTCCCTCTGGCTCCGGCCATCGAGGGCTCCCCCCCCCCCGCGCCTTTTTATTTAGCTCATTAGACTCCTGTTAGCCTTAGCTTCGAAAACCCCAAAAAGATTTGAAGTTTCATCGACTATATCGCCCGATCAAGCACGTTGGCCGGAGCGCACCTCCGGCCGTGCACCCACATCGCGATTCGCATCTCTCCCCGACCATCCAAGGGTTCAGAATAAAATACTACATAAAATTTTAAGCATTTTTCATTTTATAACCTTTAATTAATTCGGCATTATTCTATTTTTAAATGATTTTTTTTAAAATAATTAGCAGGGTTTTTCCTGGTTGGTCCACGTGGACCAACCAGGTGCAAACCCTAGTTGACCTCAGTCAACTAGGTGACCTAGACCCTGTACCTCCGTCAGAGCCTCGTTTTCTCCCCGCATTCGCGGATTTTTCGAGGCGTCAAATTTCACCCTTTCTCGATACCATCTTCTGCAAAGTTCTCCACCTACCATCCATCTTGCTCGCCCTATGTTTGCATCGGACTATGAATCACTGTGGCGCAAGATTTCTCTTGGTCTTTGGACCCCTGCAACCTCGGGTCAACCCACTTAAAACCAACTCCTCACCTTTCGATTCGAATTCGAACACCTTCGGTCCACCCCTCGAACCTCTTTCGTGCTCCAGAGCTACCTGGAGGTGACAGCTCCGTCGTGGGCTCTTCAGCCAAGGCCCCCGAGGTCGGAGGTGCTTCCCCTACCTCCCGCAAAGTCGCCGGTTGAGGTTTGCTCCTCCCTCTGGCTCCGGCCATCGAGGGCTCCCCCCCCCCCCCCCGCCTTTTTATTTAGCTCATTAGACTCCTGTTAGCCTTAGCTTCGAAAACCCCAAAACGATTTGAAGTTTCATCGACTATATCGCCCGATCAAGCACGTTGGCCGGAGCGCACCTCCGGCCGTGCACCCACATCGCGATTCGCATCTCTCCCCGACCATCCAAGGGTTCAGAATAAAATACTACATAAAATTTTAAGCATTTTTCATTTTATAACCTTTAATTAATTCGGCATTATTCTATTTTTAAATGATTTTTTTAAAAATAATTAGCAGGGTTTTTCCTGGTTGGTCCACGTGGACCAACCAGGTGCAAACCCTAGTTGACCTCAGTAAACTAGGTGACCTAGACCCTGTACCTCCGTCAGAGCCTCGTTTTCTCCCCGCATTCGCGGATTTTTCGAGGCGTCAACTTTCACCCTTTCTCGATACCATCTTCTGCAAAGTTCTCCACCTACCATCCATCTTGCTCGCCCTATGTTTGCATCGGACTATGAATCACTGTGGCGCAAGATTTCTCTTGGTCTTTGGACCCCTGCAACCTCGGGTCAACCCACTTAAAACCAACTCCTCACCTTTCGATTCGAATTCGAACACCCTTCGGTCCACCCCTCGAACCTCTTTCGTGCTCCAGAGCTACCTGGAGGTGACAGCTCCGTCGTGGGCTCTTCAGCCAAGGCCCCCGAGGTCGGAGGTGCTTCCCCTACCTCCCGCGAAGTCGCCGGTTGGGGTTTGCTCCTCCCTCTGGCTCCGGCCATCGAGGGCTCCCCCCCCTGCCTTTTTATTTAGCTCATTAGACTCCTGTTAGCCTTAGCTTCGAAAACCCCAAAAAGATTTGAAGTTTCATCGACTATATCGCCCGATCAAGCACGTTGGCCGGAGCGCACCTCCGGCCGTGCACCCACATCGCGATTCGCATCTCTCCCCGACCATCCAAGGGTTCAGGTAGTTTGCCCTGGACCCTTTGACCAATTTTTCAGGTCCAAGCCGCAGTGAAGACACCTGGAGGCGATTTTTGAAGCTTGCCGGAGCTAACGAAGCTCTCCAGCTCCGCCAGCCACCAGCGAGCACCACGGCCACCGCCGTGGATTTTTGACGCCCCTAGGAGATAGAGGAGGACCAGAGGAGGCTCCAGCCCAATTTTGAACCCCAGAAGACACCGGAGTCGGCCGGAGGAGCTCGAGGAATCTCGCCCAGTCGGGGCTCCGCCGTGTTCTTCCAGCCACCTTCGCCGCCGTTCGATCAGGGCGTCTCCTCCAGATCGCACAGTTGCCGTTGGATCGCGCCACCCCTCGACCGTTGATCTTCCCTGGGAGATCTAATCTCAGCCGCAGATCCACAAAGTGTCATCGGCCATTCATCAAGCGCCATGTGTCTAAGTGGCAACGTCATCACCGTCGGATCACGCGTCGAGGGTATTTTGCATTAACACCCTTGCGCCTTTTTGTATTTATTATTTAGTATTTAAACTTTTGTCTGTAGTGTAATATTTTTTGTAATATTTGCACAAAGACCCCCAAACTCTCTATATTTGCACCCAGGTCCTTCGCCACGTCACCTCACGTGACCAGTACACGTGAGGTGTGGGCATTTTGTAGACGGACCCTTGGCCTTTATTGTATTTTGTTTTAGTACCAAAATTTCACTTTCACGTGTTATAATTTTGGAAAAATTGCATGTAAGCCCCCAGGGTTTGGAATATTACATTTTCGTCCTTGCCAGGCGCGTGCAAGTCACGCGCCCTGGTGGGAAAATTTCTAAGAGACCCAGGCGGTTTTGGTAATTAGATTTTGGAGCTATAAAGCGAATATTTAGTTTAAATGTTTGTGGAAATTTGCATGTATGCCCCTAGATGTTTGAGAAATTGCATAAATACCCCTGCCAGGCCTATGTATTGATTGGATGCTTGTTGTATTTATTTAACCTATCATTTTAAATCCAAAAATTCCACAAAAATTGGGTTAAGCTCCTGGACACGTGTACTTTGACGCTATCATTTTAGTTTTTGATTTTATTTTATTTTTATATTTATTAAAAACCAAAAACATGCTTTTTGTGTACTGTCTAGTTTTGAAAATCCCAAAAAAATATTAAAACACTTTGAAAAATTACAAAAAAATTACCTAGGTCTATTTTATCCTATTTTAGTGTCAGTCCAAAAATCACTAAAAATCTCAAAAGAAAAACACTAAAAATTTAAAAACACTCAAAAACTTCAAAAAAATATATAAAATCAAGGAAAACTCTAAAAAATACAAACTCAGGTTCTGTTTGTTCCTTATTTTGTTCCTTTTATTTGAAAAATAGTGTGAAAAATTTTGAGTACTGGTTGCTATTTTTAAATCCTATATTACTCACATCCAGCTCTTGTTTCACTGTTTTGACTTATTACAGTAATTAAAAATACCAAAAACACCTTGAAAAATCCCCAAAAATCACAAAAACAGTAGAAAATCCTAAAAATATCAAAAACACTTTATTTCTGAATTTTTTAGTTATTTTTGCACATTTTTATAAATACTTTATCTTGCCTTTCATTACATTGACTTTAGTTTCCAATATTAAAAAAAATTATAAAATATAAAATTATAAAAATCAGAAAATTAAAAATCAAAATACAAAATTAAAAATTAAATAAAAATAAAAAAATTAAAAAAATTAAAAACCCACAAAAATTGTATTTGCTTGCTTGCTTAGTGTAGACACATCACACACACACTTGTGCACTTTTTTTGAACTACCCTGTTTGCTCCCTGTGTTCGAACTCTCTGCATACTTGACACTATACACCATTTGTGCAGAGTTAAAAATAAATTTGACTCCACACTTGTTTTTCATTGTTTGATACTTGATTGTGGGTTCATTGTTGATTAATTTCAGAATTTGTGTGGTCAAACACCGACTGTTGACTCGCCTTGTGAGTCGATACAACCACATCGATTTCTGAGGTTATCACAGGGTTAAAATATAAAGACAAAAATGCGGGGGATGTATCTAAAATTTACCCGCCAAAGGCGCGCGATCCAACGGCTGATCTTCGTCCACTTGACACGCGTCGCCTCCACGTCTGCTGATGCCGCTTCGATGATGGGTGGTGAGGATTAGATCACCTGAGGTGATCGGACGGTCTGAGCGCTGCTCCATAGGACGGCTGTCACTCGAACTGGGGCCTTCGTCTTCATCCAACGGCGAGGAGAGGTGCTGGAAGAACATGGGAGTAACTCGCAGCTAGCGAGCTTCTCCCGGCGAGATCTCTCCTCCTCGACGCTCGTTGCTGCTCCCAAAGGTCCCCACACGTCGTTGGTGCTCCACTCTATCTACTGGAGGCTTCAGATCGGCCAGAGGACGACTGGAGCGCCCTTGCGAGGTCGGAAAAGGCAAGGTGCTCCAGGTACCTCTGTCGGCGTTTACTTCGTCTCCTGGTGCATCTTGGCGCACTAGACCTGCACAGAAAGACCACATGGCTCGAGGGCTTCACCCTCGACCTGGATTTGAAGTTGTTAGCACAAAAGTGGGCGAGGTGGCGAAGCTTCCGGCGAGTGGCGGAGTTGAAGCTTCGATTTGCGAATTCCAGAGAGATCCGGTTGGACAGAGGTGGCTGGGAGGTGGAGAACTGGAAGGGAGTGAAAAGGGGTGGTTGTAGCGGTCGTAGAACAGGCAGGGGTACGGTGGAGAAGTCGCCGGAGCGGAGCTCCGGCGAACTTCGAATTAGCTAAACTAGTTATTCTAATGATCTAAATGCAAAATAAAAGACAGGAATGAAAAGCGGGGATAAAAATCTACCTAAGAAAATAAGTGCGCAGCTCTTATACCGGGAAAAACATCAGGGAGCAAGACGACTGCCGGAGCGCCGCCGTGGGCGCATCTCCTTCCTCCGCGAGCTTCCACAACCTTCAGGGGACCTCCACCTGTCACATGGATGCACACTAGGCCGAAGGTGGGAGCTCTAGGGCTAGGGAAATGGCCAAAAAAAATTGGAGGAAGATGGGTTATTTATAAACATGTGTATGCGCCCTTATTGACCGACAAATAATAAGGAATCGGTGATTCATGCATTAGATCTAACATGGTGGCGCGGATGTACAAGATACCAGGAGCATTTCTTGGAAGGAAGCAAAGGCGATCGATGGACGGGTCACCCGGGAAAAATGGGAGAAGACAGGGGGTTTGACAGATTTGACAGGCTGGAGGCTGAAATTATTAATGAACATAATGGGAGCCCTTATTGACCGGCCAATAATAAGAAATCGAAGATATATACAAGGGAAACAAGCCATGGGCGTGTATAAGGGTTGTTTTGGGAGTAATTTCCGTGAAGGAACCGATGTCATTAGAGTGACGAGTCGATCGGGAAAATTTAGAGAAAACGCAATGTCTGACAGATTTGACGACGGGTTAGTGAGGCTGAGGGCTGAGTTGACCGAGGTCAACGAATGATGGAATCCTATTGGTCCACATCTGCACAAATTTGACTCATTGTTTAGTCATAATAAATGACCTTATTTAATTTTGATTACAAAATAAAAAATGTTTATTAATTAATGTATTATTCATTTATGATTTTTATTTATTTTTTTGATGCGTTTTATTATGAATTTATTTTAATGATTTATTTATAAGTGTATTTACATGTATTTATTTTTATTTTGTGTATTTTTATTTTGTTATTTTATTTTCTTATTTTATTTATTTATACCTTATTTTTGTGAGTATATATATATTTTTATTTAATATTTATGAGTTTATTTACATGTTTAAATAAATAGGTCTATGTAATATGTAGGTATACTTATAGGTATTTTACCTATATTATATATACATTTTAAATATTTAATGTATTTTATTTGTTTTTATTTAGGGATTACATTTTTAATAAATATTAAAAAATAGATGAATAAATAATAAAAGAATAAAGTCCCTTTTTATTTATATAGACATAGATAACATAGGTATTTTGCCTATGTATTTAGATAACTTTATTTTATTTGTGCGTTTCTTCTTGGTTTAATTATAGTTTTAATGTACACATATGTTATAAAGAATGTATATAAATTTATAAAAATATGAATTTATAAAAATAATGGGTAAAGAATAAATTGAATATTTTAATCGATATTATGTGCAATAGGGGCCCAAAACCTAACTTTTACAGATAAACTCCAAAAATTCTGAAACCAATTTTATTAAATAGCTCTTGGAAAGCTATATACAATTAAAGGTGAGTTTAGTGGATTTTGAGTTTTTATTTTCAAGATAAGGGTCTGTGAAGTTGAGATTTTGGCTTCTTATTCTGAGTATAAATTGTACACTGTATACCATTTTTGTACAAAATCAATTTTGTATTTTTATTTACATTATTATATACAATTTTCATGTACAAAATATTTTTATTTGATGAATAAATAATTATATACGAAATAGGTGTCAAAAAATGCATAAATAAATGAATAAATAAATGAAGTGTTTATTGTACTATTGGCCCTTATCTCCCCCTACTTTATTCCTTGTCGACCAATTCCATGCTGGCCTTGGTATCAGGGTTCGGGTCATAAAATATTTGCAATATTTTATTCCTTTTTCTTTTCTTCTCTTTATTCTATAATTTTGGCATTAAAAACCTTATTCTATGTACATTTAATACAATAAATAATGAATGCTATTATGAACAAATTGATGCTATTTACATGCATTTGCTGGGGTTTTTAAGGCCATAATGATAGAATAAAGGTGATGAAATGGAGATGCATCACACTTCCATTCCTAGGGAGTGATGAAATGGGTCTGGATTTTAGTGACTCCTCTTAGTATAGAAGTAATCTATTCTTGGTCCAAATTTGGACATTGATCTGAATGTGATTCAGATACAATAAGAAGATTAGATTTACGGTCTTGATTTAATCAAGCATCTATGGGAGTCCCGAGATCTAGATTTGAGATGTGATCTCAATATCCAAGTCACTATATGTGGAACAATACAATCGCCATGTCCTTATCTCCAAGTATTCGCCGAGAAAGCGCATTATACTTGAAAGAGTTCACGATAATTTCATTGTTGATATAAGTATCAGAGCAACGAGAAAATGGATAATTAAATGTGATTTAATTATCATGATTAATATGAATTCGATTCATATTATAAAGAGAGTTATCTTAGATAATTAAAGATGATTTGATTATCAAAGATATAAATAATGTGAATGTGATTCATATTATTTGGGCATAAGAGAAAAGAGATCCAAGATGATTAAATTTGATTTAATTATCACAGATATGAATAACGTGGATAGAAATACCCATATTAATCATATATATTATAAATGTGATTTATAATATATAAGAGAGAGCTAATTGTAATTTACATTTGTTAATAAAATATTGATGTGAATTGGATTCACATTGGACATTAAATTGAAAATGTAATTTACATTTTATTTTGGTTTGTCTATGTGATTCACAATTTTCCAATGGCAAGATTGCAATATTCACAAAATAATTTTGAATTGTTTTTGTTGAATAATTTACAACAGGTGTTGTTGTAAATCTTGTAGATTTCCATGGAGATTGCCACCAAATCCTATATTATGGAAGGAGGCAATCTTCATTCCAACAATCTCCATGATTGCTTGATTTGATTCGGGAATGATTTATATTAACTTATCAATATAGATTTAATCTAAATTAAATTAATTGTTGTTGGTTTTTACCAACACAAATCTTAGCCATTGAAAGAAACACAATCAACTAGAGCCATTGGATTTGTGTTGTCCATGGATTGAGATCTGTGGATCCCAAAATATTATTAAAGGAGAGCCACCCCTTTGCTCTTCTTTACACAAAGAGAATGTAAGTATCTCTCTTTCTTTTTCTCTCTACATGCCCTCTCTCCTTCTCTCATGTGGTCGTCCACCATGGATGCCATAGAGAGAGTCTCCATCGTCGCAGTGTCGTCGTTATGATGCCCGATCATTTGCTCGTGTATCTCCTTCTCCTTTGGTGCGCCTAGCTCATGAAGAAGATGATGGATCTCGTGTTTCGAGATCAGGAAATCCGTCGCTTGTATCATCAACATGGACTGTGAGGAGCACGTGTTTCATCAACACGCTCGCAAGCGTCTCCTCCGTCGAATCGGAATTGAGACAGGAGGTCTCTTCATTTAGAGACTCGATCGGAACCACACTTCAACAGGTAATCCTATTACTTGTTTGTGGTTTAGATGAAATGATCCGAGAAGTGTTCTTGGATCATGTGGTTTCGTCACATGAAAAATTTTAATTTCTGCTGCATAGAACAACTAGTTCAACTAGTCGTTCCTCGTCGTATTCGATACGACGCTCACGCTTCCGTGATGCGCTTGAGGATCTCGCCATATCCTTCAACCCAGCTGTTGTAGGTAAGTCTCCACTAAGATGTGCAGGCTTTTTGGTAGAAGCTCGGACCATTGTGGTCGTATTTGTATTTGGTGGCTTGTTCTTCGAAATGGATTTGTAATGTTGCTTGCACTGAATTCACCTTTTTGTGCATCGACGGATATAGCATATTTTCATTCCATCCATTTTTTGAGGTCATGGAAAAATTGTGCCAGCAGATCCTTCCCTCAATAGAAGCGATTATTGCAACCCCAATCTCTCCCGTATTTAGACTTCCATGCCTCTGGACAAGGATAGAAACACACTACCAAGATGGATAGCCCATTGCAGCCCCATGCAAGTCGAGCTAAGTGCAAAGTGCATGTGTCCAAAATTGGTACACTGATGAAGAGTTAAACGGAAAACACCAAGTGTTCTACTTAGGCACTTTCAAGTTTACTTCCCAAACATGGTCTCATGGAACCCAAATATTTAAGTCAAAGACCCGAAGAGTTTAAATTCCAGTTCCTAACTAGGCTCCTTACAATGAAAGTTAAAGGCCGTAATCAAGATCCATCCTTTAGAATTATCACAATCATTAGTTCTAGAAATCAAGTTTATTCTGAAAAATGCTAATGCAAATGCAATCATCTTATTGTGAAGTATATTTTCTAAATTTCACTCATTTTTATGGATTTTAAGGGTTTTATCATTTTTATGGATTTTAGATTTCACATTTTTTTATCAATTTAGTGATTTTTATAAAAAGGTTTATGTACAAGAATTTTACAAGATAATTACCCATATTTTATTTGGATTAAATATAAGGATTACATGTTTTACAAATATTTTAATATACAGAATCTAAGTAAGTACTGTATATATTTAAATACATATTTTAAATACATATTTTAAATTAAGAATTTAAGGCATATTATTTATTTACAAGAATTTTATAAATAAATAAATGGATTTTAAATTAATCCTCACTCACTTTTTATGGATTTTATAGATATAGAAAATACATAAAAGTACGAGTTATGGACAATAGTATAAAAATAATATATACACACCCCCTATACTTATCTTGTGCTATGTCCTCATAGCGTCAAAAGAGAAAAAGGAGGACATAAATGTGCTAAGTAAAAGTGTGTGAAAAGGAACGAAAGAATAGAAGTTAGTCGACCCCCTATACTTATGATCAGGTTATCGTAAGTATAGTTGAAGACAAAAATGAGTTGACTGATGAAAAGGAATATATAAAAGAAGGAACAAAAGGAGAAAGAAGAACGAAATCACTCGGTCCACCCTATACTTAGGATAAGGCATCCTAAGTATAGAAAAGAATGTAGACAAAATTAGGGACCAGTGATTAGAGTAAAAAAAGGATATACAAAAGAAAATTGAAAAGAATAAAATCGAAAATCAAGAATCAACGGGCAATCGCCCCCCCTATACCTAAGATCTGGTATCATAAGCATATAAGACGAATAAAAAAATGGAAACAATTGTGATCTACAAAGGGTATAAATGTGTGTACTCCAGGAAAACCTGAGTGGCTTCACATGTCTCTGTACAAGATGGAATGAAGTGGAAGTGTAGTCATGCATCCTGTACAAAGTAGATCACTTCAACTTGGGTTGTACTGAATCTTCTGCTTTTTATGTGTGTAACGATCCCTGTCTGAACAAATAGAGCTGCCACTTTAAGTGAACTCTGTATGTGGCTAAGCTCTCTTTTTTGAAGTATGCGTCTCTGGAGTCAGACTACAGAAGGTTTCTATTTGTGTAACAATTACACCATTTGACTCTCTACGCTAAATAAACTGTATGATCTGTGAAATATAATCAACTGACTCTCGTGGTGGAATATGTGTACTCTCAATCTGTGGCACTGAGATGTCTACTGCTGCTAACTGCTCATCTGGATCTGATGTGAACTTTATATTTGTATATGAACAATCATATGCAGAACTAGGCAGCATATTTTCTACCCTATCCTTGTGTAGGATATCGTGTGTATGGAAATAAATGCTCTAAAGATTAAGAAATTGTGTCTCATCTATGTTCTGGCAATCCTCTACAATACTGGTGTCCTCTGAAGTAAATGCCAAAACTGATCTACGACTGCTACATCCTCTCATCATCTCAATAAGTATCTCTCCACCATTTGTGCGGAATTATACTCTCCCATCATCATAGTCAAAGAGTGCTCTCGTTGTTTGTAACAAGGTGTAACTGTGTAGGGCACGTCATATCTAGGATAGTAAATTCCACATGAAACTGCAAGCCCTAAACGATCACGATAATGCTTTCTCAACACGCCTCTAGGTCTCTTCACAAATCGATCTGCAAATTTAAGTATCGCTTGGGATTGTTAAAGAGGACCTAGCCTGAGCTTATCTATCATAGAGGATGGAAGTAACTTGATCGAGGAACCATTCTCTAAGAGAGTACGATGGAATGATTCATCTTCAATCTGACATGTGACATAGTGAGCTCCAAAATCTTTCTTCTTCTTTGGTGCCTTGTTCCGAATAGCACACGAAGTTGCCTTGGTCAATACATGTTTTTCAACTCGTGATCTCTTTTTCCTACGTTTTGTGCATCCATTCCTCAATTGATTCTTGAGCGTAGGAAAATAATCCAAGGCATCGTGAAGTAGAATCTTTAGAAAGATATGATCTTTTAATAGATGATTGATCTCTGGAGTAACAACATTCATTTTGTGTTTTTTATTTCCTTTTCCATACAAAGCATCAGGAAAAAGAACAATCTCAGGAACAAAATTCTTTTTTATTCAAATCAGGATCAGCTTGTACATCGAGGGTCTCAGAATTATCTACAAAACTATCTAAATAGGAAAATACATATCAGCTTCGAGAGTGTTTGCATGGCCTGGCATGGTATCATCGTCTGATTCGCCTAAGTCCATATTGATTATCTCTGCATTGCTCCCTCCTTTCTCGTCATCATGCTGTTCATCCTCATCATACTTGCGGTCCTCCACTTCAGCATTAATACATGTATCATGGGATTGGCTCTTGCTCCTCATCCTATGCCCTCTCCTCTTCCTGATCAGGTGCTTGTGGTGATCTACCGCTCCTGATACGAATGAAGTTAGATAAGAAATTCAGGAAAAGAGATCATCCCTGTTGTATTTTCTACCTGATCTGTGTGCCTCCTCTTATTATTTGGGTTCATCTGAGGTTGGGATGGAAGAGTGGTCTTGGGCATGATTAACTCATCTAGATGATGGTTAACCCGTTCCATCTCGGATTTATGTGTAGTCTGGAGCGTGCTCAACATGTCCATGATTTGGTTCAACACCAAGTCTTGTGATGATATCTCAGGTTCAATGCGGTAACCTTGTCTCTCTATTCTCTTCTACCTCAGAGTAAGTTGCTGTGAAGCATACGACTAAGGAGATATCTGCAGTGTGTATGAAGACTACTGCTTCTGGTAATGATACGGTTGTGAATGCAAAACAG
The DNA here is from genome assembly GCA_037367405.1 of Ottelia alismoides. Lineage (NCBI taxonomy): Eukaryota > Viridiplantae > Streptophyta > Magnoliopsida > Alismatales > Hydrocharitaceae > Ottelia > Ottelia alismoides. Next base: position 35,911 of record JAZKJV010006212.1, read on the forward strand.
GTTGGTGAAAAGAATGTGGTCTCTGATAAGCGCTCTTATGAGACTGTTGTTGCGTGAAATTCTACCAGTGCTAAAATTGTGGGCGTCCATGCTGCGGATGGTTGTAATGTTGCGGATGCTGCTAGTGGTGTACACTTTGAGGGGTAAAGTATGATGATGGCTTAATCAAAGCGTGCCATATCCCATTGATCTCAAGAGTGGCTTGAGGATCAACATCAGTGTCTCCAGGGCTGGTGATCTGTCTTGGGTTGGCATAAGACTGTTCCTCATCCAAATCAATCCGCGGAGTCTCCGTAGGTTGACCTGGCTCGATATGAACAACGTGGATCTGTCGCGTGGGAGGAGCAAGTAAGGATCTCCGGACATGTTGAGAAGCTGAAGAAGCGTGAGACTACTGATACTGAAGTTGCAGGTCCTTCACCCTCTTCGTTAGATCGCTCAACTATTGAGGAAGTGATGAGAGTTTGGACAACTCTCACAGCGGCTGTAGGTCCTGAACTTGCTTCTGAATCACATCTACCAATGTTAATTTCTCACTAATCTATCCCATGTGGTATTGGATTCAGAACCCGAAATATTCACCACCTTTAGAAGCTCTCGGTGATGTGGTGGTTGCAGGGCCTTCTTGAATGCCCGAGTAGAGTAGACAACTCTTGAGTTATCCTCCATCCCCTCAAAGATGAAATAGACAGACTCGGCATCCCGATTCAGATAACTGCTGCCACATGCGGTGCTCACAAGGTCCTAGATATCCAACTGGAGTCCTCTGAAATAATTTTGCCCTAGGAACTTCAAAGGTATCTCATGATGATGTCATCTCTTAGTAAGGTCCTCGAATCGATCCCATGACTCGTGAAATGATTTATTCGGCAGCTGCATAAAATTGGGGATACGACTCCTTATACTATTCGTCCGTCCCAGAGGAAAATATTTACGCAGGAACGTGGACTTCAGGTCGTCCCAGGTTGAGAACTCCCTCCCTAAATGACTGAGCCAGTCAAGCGACTTATCTGCTAAGGCGAAGGAGAAGGCTTTGAAGTGAATGGCCTCCTGCATTGCACCTGTATAATTTGTCGTACCTTGAATCATATCGAACTGTTTCATAAAGGTAAATGGCTCCTCCGATGCATTCCTGTAAAACATGGGAAGCAAGGATATAAAGGACAGTCGTAATTCGTATGGCCCTTGATTCGGTGATATCCAAATCCAATGATGTAGCATCCTGGCTCTAGGGTCATACTTGTCTCTGAGGGGCGTGGGAACCATGATAGGTGATAAAGGATTCCGGGCTCCTGCTCTCAACACAACGATCTCGGCTTGCTGCTTGTTATGAACTCTTCTGTAGATTCATCAACTGTAGCATTCGTAGAATCCCCGTGGAGATGTTTCCAACTATATATGGTCTTCATCTGTGTTATGATCCTCAGTTGATCGATCCTCAACTTGTCCATTCTCGCGAGCCATATCCTTCGAATCTTCTGGGAAGTAAAAAGTCTCGTAAAAGCTCAGTGAAAATTGTGCTGGAAAAATAGACAATAATTGGAGGCGCGGGTCTACCTCAAAAGAGGGGCTGGGAGGGAAGGGGGTCTGACTCTCCTCAAGATTAGATGAGATCGACTGAGGAAGAGGGACATCCCGAGTCCGTGAAGAAGTACGACGTACGGTGGATCATAGAGAGCTCACAAAGTCTGAGCGTAGAAGTTGTCGAGTCATCATCTTCGATGTCAAAAGGATAACGGGAGAGCATGATGTCAAATCAAAAGATCGAGGGTGAAGGCATATATGATGCGGTAACACACACCTCACCAGCAAACATAAAACAATCCTCGATTCACTAACACAACATGGTGATGATAGTAAAAGTTCGGTCTTGTATCTTTTCGATTTTAGGGTTATGTTAGCATACATGTATTATCATAGATTATCATGAGCTGATAGGTGCCAGGAATTTCCCCGAAACATTGTCCCAAGTCCTTACAAGAACTACATATTCTTAGCCAATATGAGAGTAAGTACGGACTGTTTCCGATTACCCATGTTACTTGAGGACCGTGCTAATGTGGTGTCCTCTAAACCTCCCACTCTAGTATGTAAACACAGACCATTACCAACTACCCGAGAGTACCCACCAAAGAACAGTGATTAAGCATATGGACTAAGTAGTATTCCAAGAGAAACTCAGACTCTGATTCTAGCCCCAAGTGACAATCCTTATTCACAATGTCTGGAGAGTGTAACTACAATCCATGTGTGGGGGTTGCTCTCATAAATCAAATGATCCTTTACATTTGTTTCTAAGTCAAGTATTTAAGAATTCCCGATTTTATTTTTGCATTTTCACTTTTTTGGGATTTTATCAATAAACACGTCTAACTATTTTTTTCTTTTTATTTATCCTAAATAATAATGCACCTCGGTAGAGAGTCTTAAAACTAACTACGAAAGCACAAGAATAGAAAAAAGAAATCGAAAAACACTTAAAAAAGCACCTAGCCTCATAAAAAGTCGTGGAAAATCGACGATGCGAAAAAACTGTGGTGGGTGCCTGATAAATCCTCATTCATCACTCTTTATTCTTTTATTTTAGCTAAATATCTTGTCAAAGCATCATGCATATAGTTGTAAATACAATAAATTAGCAATATGCACGCATTTGTTAATATTTATTAATTAGCTTGTATTTGTGCAAAAAATACAAGAACAAATAATAAATGTAAAAGAACGAAATATTTAGAATAAATATTGAGTGACCCAAACCCAAGAGAGGGTCTAGTATGGGCATGATCGCCAAATAAAAGAAGTAGAGAGAGAGATAGGGCTACTCTACCATGTACATATTTATCACCTATGTGTATATCATTTATTTTTACAAAAACAAAAATAAAAAGATTTTATTATCCCCTTATATATATTTCTAAAATAAAAACAAAAATTAGAAAAATAAAATAGAAATAAAATAAAATAAAACTCTCTCTCACCTTCTACATAATACATGTAAATACGTATCACCACCTATTTATTTTATACTTGTAAATAAATAATAAAAATAAAACAAAAATAATTTTATACTCCAAAAATTATGTTGTAAATAAAAAAATATAAAATTGGAGTATTTGTGTAAAAATAAGAAAATAAAAATAATTATATAAAATACATAGGTATTTTATACCTGTATATAATATACTATATTGTATATACCATATATTATTTTTCATAAAAATAGATAAAAATCACAGCAAAATAGTTTAGAAAAAATAAATATTTTTCATTTTGTACACTATTTAATTTAAAATCATTTTCTATTTTTTTTTGATTTTACATATATTTTTGACTGGCTATTTTCTAATTGGTCCGGGAGGAATGTTGACCCCGGCCCTCCCTAACCTCCTCGCGTGCGGATCCGGTTCCTTCACCCGTTTCTCCCAATTTTCCTGATCGGATCCTGCAATCTCTGACTCCAATTTTCTGCATGCATCTCCCTAGTGGATTGGTGATCCTCGCGGATTCTTAGGGAGGCGCGGATTGACCTCTGTTCGCGTGCTTGATCCGATTCTTCCAAGCTTCCTGGGACATGCTATAAAGCTTCTCGTTTTCTTTCCCAGTGGGGTAGCTCGCGCCTCATACCCTTTTTATACCGTAGGAAGCTCCTCCTTGGTGACAGCAACCGGAGGTGGATCTTAGGTCAAATCACCCTTCGACCACCCTCACTGGAGCTCGCCCAGGTCACAGCCATCGTCCTGAAGATCTGACCGTTAGCGACTCCATCCGAGCTTTCCATTTGACGCAGAGGGACTTCACGCTTCTGTTGGTGCAGACCGATCATTCATCGGAGTCTCTGATCTCCCTTGGCGCTCCAACGAAACTAGCCCAGGCGCTGTTCTTCCAGAGCCCTTCTTTGCCATCGGATTGGCCCCCTCTGCCAGATGCCATCCTCGTCGTTCATCTCCAGCATCTGTTGGGTCATTTAGGTGTTAGATCTAAAGGCCCCCGTACCGCCTACCTCCTCGACATCTGACGATCGTTGGATCTGACAGTTGACCGCGCCAGAGTCGCACGTTCGCACCCAAACAAAGGCCTCCACCTGTCACCCCCACACGCAGCTCACGTGCTGCATTGGTAATTTGCTCAGCCCACCTTGCTTTTATTTTAGTTTTTCGTTTAGTCTGTAAAATAAAGTATACAGTTAGGACATTTTGCACTCTTACCCCTACAATTTTCCATATTTGCTTTTTAGTTCTGTTTGTGTGGACACACGTGCATTGTCACGTGGGGTTTTAGGTTATTTGTATTGCTTGTCTTGGACTTATCTAATGTTATGAATTGAATGTTTAGTTTTATTAGTAGCAAATATGCCCTTGTGAATGATGTTTTCCAGGATGTGCGGAATTTGATGTGAAAATTGCAGAACGAATCCTAGTCTGTCTGTGCGTGTTATTAATTGATCCAAGAACTTGTTTTATTTGCATTTTGGTCCATTTATGCTGTGTGTTTTATTTTTGATTTAATAAATAGCAAAATTTGTTCAAAAATCATGAATTTTTGACACATGGCTCCTGCCATGATGTAGGAATTTTGGTGAATTTTTAGATTATTTTTGTTTTCGTTTAGCTTTTTAAAAATTCAAAAACCTTAAAGATTGATCCTATTTGCTTTAGAAAATCCATAAAAAATATTAAAATGTCTTGATAAATTCTAAAAAAAATCCTTTTTGTGTGTTTTGTTGTGTTAAATATCTATCCAATTTTTGTTTTATTCCCATTTATAGAAACCATAAAAATTAAAAAAGAGTAAAAATCATAGAAAAATATGTAAAAATTCATAAAAATTCAAAAAAAAGTGTTTTCAGTTGATGTAGGTTGTTTTTATTTTATATTTTATCATAAAAATACTGTTGGGATTTTATAGGCATTTTAAGTAATTTTAACTTGCCTTTAGATCCCAGCTGGACATTGGTCACTGTTTTCGATTTTATTTCATTTTTCTAAAATTAATAAAAATTCAGAAAACCCCCTATAATCCACAAAAACACTTTTTTAAAAAACACCAAAAATATTTTTGTTTGAATTTTTTGAGTATTTTTGAGTCGTTAAATAATTTCTTAAGGGTTGATTTTTGGTTTCTTTTATCCTTTTCATAATATTAAAAATGATAAAAAAAATTTGAAATTTTAAAACCACCATTTCCTTTATTTTTCTTGGATTCCCAACTACATCGTAGCTTTTGCATCACGTGCTCCATGTGTTCGACCCTGGTAGCTATACCAGGTAAAATAAATTAGCGAGACCGATATCTTTGTTTGATTGCTTGATTTTTATTTTGGTGGTCTTATTTTCTTGTTGACTGTGCTTCGTGGTTCGGGTCACAATAACTGTATTTATTCCTTAATCCGAGTACCGAAAGCCTTGTCATCAGAATGGCGTTGTTGCTGGGGAGCACGACTTAGTAGTCGGTTTTGCCATTTTCAGTTTTATTTCCATCTTTCTTCTTTTTATTTTCTTTTCTTTGATTTCATTTTATTTTAGTTTTTGTTTTTGGTTTCTTTTCTTTTTATTTTATTTCATTTGTTTTTATTTTGCATTTTTAATTACCTTTTATTCTTATTTCATTTCCATTTTTAATTTTAATAACTGTGGACTGAAATTTCTGTTCTGCCTTTCTTGTGAGGGCTCGACGAGCGAGGGTGGTGATCTTCGAAGAGCCGAGGGACCCACGTGACATGGAGGAAGCACTTTTCTGCATCGAGCCGCAGGAGAGCGTAAGAGAGGAAGAACAGAACCTGGAGAGTTGTAGTTTATCTTTAGTGTAGACTTAGTTTTATTTCTGCATATTATTGTTGTAATAATATATGACAGACTCCAGGTCTGTTTCACCGAGCACTGGTGTGCTCATGGGACCTCACCGCAAATTTTCACTTGTTTTGTTTTTTACCGTTTTTTCTTTTTTGATTCTCGAATCTTTTGGCCATTAAACTTAGTATTTTTGCTTCGATTGTGACGTAATAACGTAAGGCCCAACCCTAATTGCATATCTGTTCCTATAGATCGTTATTGGACCTTATTAATTAATTCACAAAGAAAAAGTTAACTTGGTCACCTGAGGGGTCATGTGCCGCTAGAGGATGTATACAGCGTTGACGGGATCTGTTGTGGTGGACACCGATCGGCATCAGAGATCGGACCCCGACCCCTCTTGTTGACCCGTTGGCTACAGTTCTTCACGAGTAGAAATTATTTGTCTAAGGCTGATTTCTTCTTACATCACATAGATATGTTTATTTCAGTCTTTTAATTTATGCGCGGATCAATCTACATTTAGGGAGTTGGAGTCAAGTACGCATTTCTTACTCTGCATGCATCATAGTGTTTGACAGCGCATCGACTTTTTCGACTTCTCCCCCTATTTTTGGACTTAAAATATCGACGAGAACCGAAAAATTCATTAGGCATTGTTTGATTTTAAAAATACCTAAGAGAAAAACTATAAAATTGGGACTACTAAGATACAATTGACCCTGAAAGACACTTCACTTGAAAATCTGTCTTGGGTGAGTAATCCCCTCATTGTATGGTTTGGATGAGCGAGAGAGTGACCCACAAACTAGGCTAGAGCCACATCCAACCTCTCCTCAGACTATTGATTTCAGGTTAGTCATTCTCTAGAGAGGATCGCTTCGGTCTCCGGTAAAGCAGGCCGTGATATCCTTAATAGAGCGAGTTGATCGGGTAGCCGGTAAATGGTCTGCGACACGTACTGGCTGGGAAAGATCTAGCCTTGGGATAGGGATAGTCTCTTGGGAGTGTTGGATTCCCAATAGCTCGCTTAATCGCTCTGAAAGACTGTTTGATCACCTAATAAATGACAAGATAAAAGGTCAAACCTTTACGGTCTTCAGCTCTGCGTGAGTAGGTGAATTGGGAGTTTGCTTGACCAATCCTGTGTGTTTTTCCAGATCTCATCTGCCTTCACTGACCACATCAAGATGATGGGGCGGAGGTCCCTTAGGCAGCCTCTGGCTGTACCGCTTTCGAGCACTCCGATCTGCTCATCTAGGTTGGTTCGCGAGAGCCAAGACCCGCTCTCCAAACGTGAGTTTGACTCCACCTTGTTCCCCCTCGAACACCCTTTTACCAGTCCTGAGGTGCCCGAGTAGAGACCGCAATAGACAGTTGATGATTTATCGGCACCTGAGTTTGGGTCTTTTGCCTTTGCAGAGACCATGGCCAACAATGAGGAGCGCACCGATGGACCCAGCGGGAACCAGACTTACGTACTTGATCAGAGTGCCATCAACAACACCTTGTTAGCCTCCCTGGAGACCATGCAGCGTCAAATTAGGGACCAGGGGCTTTCATGGTGGACATGTGCCGAGAGATGGAGCAGATGAGAGCCGACGAAGAGCAGCACAGAGCCGGTGGAGGAGGAGATATTTCCGAGGACAAAGAGCCTGAGGAGCCAGCACAGGAAGCAGCACCTACACGATCGATGAGGGAGTTGCACGACCTTGGTGCAACTCTGACCCATCGATGGATACAGTTTCCAGCCATTCTAGGAGATTTCAAGCTCCCGCCTCAGACCATCCAGCTTCTACAACGATTGCACGAACATGTCATCGAGGAGCCACACCACCATCTTCCAGAATTTGAGATGATCTGCAGCACAGTCCACGATTGACTCATGGACAAGGATACCATCAGGATGATGGCCTTCCCATTCCACCTCGTAGACAGAGCAGCCAACTAGCTGAAGCACCTAGGGAGATTCGTCACATCTTGGGAACAACTCCGGAACGAGTATTTGAACAAGTACTAATCACTCGGCCAGACGAATGCCGCCAGGGCCCTGATCAGCAACTTTTCCATGCTCCCCAACGAGCAATTTCATGAGGCATGAGACAGATTCAGGGAGCTCACAGACCGATGCCCTCATCATGATATATCCAAGCCAAACCTTGTCCAAAGTTTCTTCTACGGGCTTACATCGGAGTTGCAGGGGCTAGTCAATGCATCCTGTAGGGGTTCCTATTTCACCAAGGATGAGGATCAGGTCTGGGCCATCTATGAGGAGATGGCAGAGAACTACATGGTGATGTCCCTGACCCGACTGTATGCACAGGGGAAGCCCACACCACAAGTCGTGTCATATCATAGGATAGCACAGGTCGATGTCGATCCATATACATCATCAGCAGTCGCAGCATAGGCAGAGTCGACGGCTGATGATATGGGGATTATCAGCGAGAAGTTGGATCGCATCGAGCATATCGAAAAGAAGCAGTGCCAGGGCATGTCTCAGATAGATCAGATGGCACATATGCTACGTGACCTGAAGACCCAGATCATGTGTCTCCAGGAGGTACAAATGGCTTCTCAGCCTCGTCTCATGTCACGGGTAGATCCCAGCATCAACAGCATCTCGACCCAGCCCTCCGCCCACTACCAACATGTGCATCAGATTAAGGCGGAGCCATTCCAGCAGCAACAGTAGCAGTATGTCCAGCCACCACCATCTTAGGACAACCAGATGGTGGTTTACCAGCCGGATCAGCCCCTGGCAGTTCTCCCCGCACCCACTTATGAGTAGGAGCCGTTGATGGACGTCAACGGGATTTGGTATGACCGACATCAGCCAAGGATCCGACGAGACCATCCTGAATTCTGTTGGTCGATCGGAGGTACCTTTTCCCAGCAGCAATCTCCAGTTCAGGGTGTCTAGATCAGCCAGCAACACTAGCAACCCCAGTTCCCACAGCCACAGCCACATCCGCAGCCACACTACCAGCAGCCAGGTCCTCGTCCCTATCAGTTGGGACAGTCGTGGAGGCAGCACCAATAGCCTCAGCAGTTTCATCTGCAGTATCCCTCTCACCCTCAGCAGCAACATCCTCACTTTCAGAGAGGCCACACGTCCAGTTCTCGTGGGCCCTCCTATGAGAACCCAGCTTTAGATAATCTAGCCCGCCTCATCTACGAGCAGTTGACTCCCTTCAGACGGGAGATGGACGAGTATCATCAGGAGATAAGAGAGATAGTGAGAGGCAAGGCCGCCATACCCACCCAGATTGAGCCAACCCGAACAACCTTAAGAGGAAATCTGAGCAGGTAGAGTTTACAGAGGTTACCACTCCTAGTGATTCACTTGGTGATATTTCTGCATACACTGTTGATGCTGACTTTGTTACACTTAACAGCGGTAGGATGCCAGTCAGCGGCGCCTCATCTGAGCGATGACTACATGTTGACTCAGGAGTGCCAAACGAGGAGGAGAGCAGTGCTGATGTCATTCGTGATGATGATGATGATGGTGATGCTGACGCCACCAAGGTTGTTGATCCAGCTGACGGTACTGAGGCCGTCAATTCACTAGATGAAGGAGGTGGTGTTGATGCCACCAGATTTGATGTTGAGCATGAGTGTGGTGCTGATGCCGCAAGTCCAGATGCCGCGAGTGGTACTGAGGCCACCATCTCTATTCTTGTTGCATTTCCTTTTGTCGTTGTATGTCATGAATATTCTGTTAATAAAGAAAATGGTTCTTTATTTGTGAGTCCATATGTGATGCATGGAGACGTTTGTATGGATTCTACTTTGCCACAACAGCAGGGATCCGATCCTCTCCCCCCATCTGAGGAGGGCACATCCATCCCTTTCCCTCAAGCACTCCGCTTGTCGTAGGGAACTAAAAAGGAAAATCCAAAAAAAGCACAACAGCTAGAGTTCGACCAGCAGATGATCGACAGATTCCAGATACATCTGACTCTACAGGAGGCCTTGGAGCACATCCCCCTCTTCCAGATGAACCTTATAGAGAAGACCACTATTCGCAGGAAGAGGAGGAACCACAACTCAGAGATCCATGTGCTTACATGTGCCACCTGCTTCGCCATCCAAAACCGCCTGCCAACCAAGAGGCTAGATACAGGAGATGCCTATGTCAGATGCCACATACATGAGCAGAGGTTCGATCGGACTCTATAAGTCAACGACTCTTCTATCAACGTACTTCTGGTAGCCTAACTCGACCGATTCGCGTATGGCCTTCTTCGACAAAGCAGGGCGGTCCTTCAGTTTTCTGATCGATCTGTCAAGAGGCTGAAGGGGTTGCTAAAGGATGTGGTCATCACAATTTTGGTCGTGAAATTCCTTGTAGATTATTTGTGTTGGACATGGAGATCCTTGAGTCTGTGACCAATACCCCCATCATTCTAGGATGCTTGTTCTTGGCCACAGCCAAGGCAGTGTCTGATCATGATAGCAGGAAGGTATACTCTCGCGTTGAGGGTGAGAGTTTACAAATAGATACAATCAATGAGACTACAACGTGAGATTCAGCTCGCTCAGAGCCGCTTACAGATTCAGAGCAGATGATAGAGGTAGAGCGAGACGTCCACCATGAGTACAATTTTGTGATTTCAGATGACGTAGCAGCTTGGTCAGACACAGTTTCACGAGCCATCCTCTCACCTTCAGATCCCGCTGAGGCACAGATCCCAGTAGAGGAGAGCATGGAGAGCACATTCTTGGCAGAGGACACATTTCAGGCAGCATATCGCATTTCGGAGAGCAAGGCAGTAGATATCTCTATTGATTAAGATACAGATCCTTCGGATTCAGATATTGATTGGGCAAAGTTTGATGAGTTGATTACATGTCTGATTCCTACAGAGTCAACAACTAGGGTGGAGATTGATTCCATTCAAAGCATAGACAAAGCAGCAGAGCAGTCTTAACCAGATTTTCAGGTTCAGCAAGAGTTCTCCCATGCATATTTGGTTTCTTTCACTCAGATCTTTCAGAGGATAGATCCACCAACTCCCAGTTGTCCAGAGTTGAAGCCCATGCCACAGTCGCTGAAGTAAAGATTCCTTACGAGCGAGCATGAGATGCAACCAGTCATTATCTCAACGGATTTGACTGGAGAGCAAGAATCTCATTTTATGGAGGTTCTTGAAAAGAACCGCAAGGCAATAGGATGGAGCGTAGCCGATCTCCAGGGGATAAGTCCGACCATGTGCTCCCACCGTATCTATCTCAAAGAGGATGCCAAGCCGTCGCGTGAGTTCCAGCAGCGGTTGAACCCGAATCTTCGAGAGGTTGTCATGAAGGAGATCTCAAAATGGTGGAGCACCGATTTTATCTACCCCATCTCCAACTCCATGTGGGTTAGTCCATTGCATGTGGTGCTCAAGAAGACGAGCATCACTACAGTTGTGAGTGAGTCTGGAGAGGAGATCGCTACCCGGGTACCCACTTCTTGGAGTGTATGTGTGGACTACAGACGATTGAATTAGGCCACCAAGAAGGATCATTTCCCGCTGCCTTTTATTGATTAGATTATAGAGAGGCTAGCTGGGAAGAGTCACTACTGCTTTCTTGACGGGTACTCCAGATACCACCAGGTGCCCATTGCGCCCGAAGACCAGGACAAGACCACATTCACCTGTCCCTTTGGAATATATACTTTCAGACGGATGCCCTCTGATCTATGTAACGCTCCGATGACATTCCGAAGGTACATGTTGTCCATCTTTTCGGACATGGTGGGTGAGTGCTTGGAGGTCTTCATGGACGACTTCTCGGTATATGTTGATGAGTTTGACGCTTGTCGTGACTGCCTAGGTCGCGTCCTTCAGCGATGCATCGAGGTCTATCTTGTGCTCTCTTGGGAGAAGATTCAATTCATGGTAACTCAAGGGACGATGCTTGGCCATATCATCTCCAACAAGGGCATGGAGGTTGATCCGGTCATGGTGTATATCATTAGGAAACTCAGTCCACCATCCAACTTGTGACAATTGTGGTCTTTTCTGGGGCACGTCGGTTTCTACCAACGCTTTATTCATGATTTCAACAAGATTGCCTGACTGTTGACTGATTTGCTGACCAAAGACACCGAGTTCATTGTGGATGATAAGTGTCTTGCGTCATTTGAGACTCTCAAGAGTCTAGTTGTTGAGGCTCCTGTCCTTCATCCACCTAATTGGTCTCTCCCATTCGAGATCATGACGGATGCCTCCGATTTTTCCATTGGGATCGTGCTGGGACAAAGGAGGGATGGAGTACCTTTTGCCATTCACTACGCTAGCCGTACATTGGATGTCACCCAACGGAACTATACTATTAATGAGAAGTAGATGCTAGCCGTAGTCTTTACCCTAGATAAGTTCAGATCGTACATCATTGGATCTAAGGTGACTATCTTTACAGACCATACCACCATCAGGTATCTCATGGCAAAGAAGGATGCCAAAGCGAGACTGACTAGATGGATCCTTCTACTCTAGGAGTTTGATAATGATATTAAGGATAAGCATGGAGTCAAGAATGTGGTAGCGGATCATCTCTCCTGATTAGAGCATCTTGAGGATTCTGAGCAGATTGATCCTATATCTGAGACCATCCCAGATAAGGCGATCCTTGCTATCGCCTCGCTCCCGTGGTACGCCGACATTGTGAACTATCTTGTTGCCAAGAAAGATCCACAAGGTTGGCCCAGGAAGCTACTTAATACCTTCCTCACGAAGGCCAAGTTCTACCATTAGGAGTATCTTGTCCTTTATCATGAAGGAGGGGATAGCGTCTGGCGTCGGTGCATTCCTCCAGAGGAGCACCATAGTGTCCTCACTTACTGCCACAAGCTTGAGGCAGGAGGACATCACTCTGTAAGGAGAACGGCACATAAAGTGCTCCAATCCGACCTTTGGTGACCTACCGTCTTCAAGGATTCTGATGAATTCATGAAGAGGTGTACTGACTGTCAGAGGATGGGCACTTGTAGACAGCGTGATATGATGCCGATGCAGCCCATTCATTTTTGTGAGGTTTTTGATGCATGGGGCATCGTATTCATGGGTCCATTCCCTAAGAGTCATGGATTCGAGTACATTCTGTTGGCTGTTGATTATGTGAGTCTTTGGGTTGAGGTCATCCCTGCCCGAACCGCAGATGCGAGGACTGTGTGCAGCTTTTTGAGGAACAATATCATTTCACGGTTCAGGGTGCCTACAGTGTTGATATCTGACGAGTGTCTCATTTCGTCAATGACAAGATAAAGGTCCTTTCTAGCGAGTTCAGCATTGACCATCGAATAGCCACTCCATATCATCCTCAGACCAATGGCCTTGCTGAAGCGTCGAACAGGGAGATCAAGACTGTATTGCAGAAGGTCGTCCGCCCTGACCGAAAGGATTGGTCATAGCTTTTCGACTCGGTATTGCGAGCATATCAGACTTCCTTCAAGACTCTTTTGGGTACATCTCCCTTTCGCCTCGTTTATGGCAAGCCCTGCCATTTACCATTGAGCTTAGGCACAAGTCACTTTGGGCTGTTACAGACATACTTTTGGATCCAGTGAGTGTAGGAGACCAGAGGCGGGCAAAACTGGTAGCCCTAGAGGAGCTTAGAGATGCAACCTTTTCGAGCAGCCTACAGTACAAGGAGAGAGTGAAGGAGTGGGATGATTCTCATATCAGCCACAAGCAGTTTGAGCCAGGACAGAGAGTATGGTTTTTCGATGCCAGGCTTAAATTATTTCCATGGAAGTTGTAGAGCTATTGGAAGGGACCATACCTGGTTCGAAAGATAAATGACAATGGAAGCATTGACATATCAGAGATGTCAACGGAGTCTATTTTTCGTGTTAACGGGCAGCGGCTCAAACCATATCTAGATCTTGAGCCACTGGTCGTTGATGTCGCCCCTATTCATTATGCATGAGATGTGGTCTCTTGACTGACATCTATTGCGTCTCGTGTCTGATTGTCATTGTCTTCCACCTTGTATTGGTCCAAGATGTCCATATCACACCATTCTTCAGTCCAACACCCCATTTGCATCTTTGATTATGCTATACTTAGGGTGTACCTTACCATAAGTATAGGGGTTGTCCGACTTTTGATTTTCTTTTGATTCTTTTGACCTCTATTTTGTTGCCTTTACTTAGGGATATATTACCCTATGTATAAGGGAGATAGACCCTATACATTCTCCCGCTTGGATTTCCCTTTGTGTACAACCTGCTATACATAGGATTACTTGATCCTAAGTATAGGGGGAAACTCTGAGATCCTTTCATTTCTATTCTTTGATTCATCGTTGTAGTATAGTTTTCCTTTTCACTTTCCTATACTAAGCACGAGTTATGTCTTCTTCATCGCTCTTGATCCACTCTGGGGACATCGTTCAAGCTAAGTATAGGGGGTGTCGTATATATTTCATATATACTTTAGCCATAACTCATACTTTGTGTGAGTGTTTTAATAAATAAAATGGCTAACATCCTTTATTCATAATATATAAAAATTTAAAATTTTTCTTGTACATAAAATTCTTTATTGCACATTCATATCTATTAACAAAATTATTTTTGTACATTTGTAAAAATGTTGTATGTAAAGATTTTGTAAATATTTTTATATCAAAAATATGTATATAGTACAAAGTTTTTGTAAAATGTTTGAAAAACAAAAAGTTTACAAAAACCCTTCTGTAAATGTGTGTAAATATTTTGCAAAACTACCGCATCCATGCATTCATGCATTCAAACATTTTTTCAAAAGTTTTGCACAGTTTCAAAACTTGTATAAAAACATTTTTGTGTATATACTTGTACAGTTTTTCTGAATCATAGTTGACATTTAAACTATCCTGGAATTAAATTGAAAAATGGAGCTTGGTTAAGACCTTGGTCTACCTAATTCTAAGAGGAACCATATAAGGCTTAGGGTTAAGACTTTTCAGATCCATGGTGACTAAATTCTTTGAGTCCACTAGGCTATGATCATATGGCTTCTTGATGAGCCTAAGTAGAACACTTAACAACACACACATGACTCTCACATACAATGGCTTTACTTGCACCAGCACCGTACACATAGCTTTCTACGGATGGGGTGGTGAGTAGGTAGTTTTCTTTGAGTTAGGGTAGCATACGAGGGTAGTACTTCGAGGCGGAACCTCTCATCTTTTTTTTAGTGAAGGAAGTGCGTTTTAATTAGGTCCGGTGGCATTGAGGTCTAAAGACAGGAGTTGTGGGTTGCAATAATGCTTCAAAAGAGGAATAGTCTAATGGCTCAAGAGGAAAAACTCCTTATGTATATATTCTGCACCATGTAGATATGTTGTACATATGCACATCGAAAAAAAATATGTGCAAAAGAAAAGAAAAACTACAAAAAAGTGGTGGGTCTGAGAGAAATACCCACCGGAGTGTATATAGCCAAATAAAGCAAAGCTTATGTTACCCATGCCCATCTCAAGAATCTTGCAGCAGGGAGACTTAGCTACACTGGTTGGGATCCCTAGGATACATGGATACACTGGTCATGGTCCATTATCTTCTTCCTCCTCTTCTTGAGCCGGTTGCACATGAACTTAGAAGGGAATACCCCGCTCCTTGAGGAAAGAGTTGCCAGTCTAGGGCATAAGAGTTAGCTTGTTGAGCTGGGTTGTCACTTTTCCATCTCTGTGGTGGGGAGCTACATATCACTTACACAGTACAAGAAAAGATTGATGGTCATTAGAGTTTGTGTATGTAGACTTGTTCTGATGTGGATTGTTGAGGAGTCTTGACCATAGATTAGTGGAACTTAGAGGCTATTAATTTTTAAACCTAAGTCCAAATAAGTTTCTGACAAACTAATAATCCAAAGGTCTGACTGAGATGCATACTTCAAGTTAATGAAGGGAAGTGTAATAATCAACCTTTATTCCCCTTCTTATTCTTTTCCTTTCTCTTTTCACTTCTTTTTCAAATAAGTTTTTGCTAAGGGACTAGCAAAAGTAAAGTATATGGGGTGATGAATCCTCATTCATCACTCTTTGTTCTTTTATTTTAGCTAAGTATCTTGGAAAAGCATCATGCATACAGTTGTAAATACAAAAAATCAGCAATAAGCATGTATTTTTTAATATTTAATAATTAGCATGTATTTGTGCAAAAATAAATAAATAAAGAATAAAAGAAAACGAAGGAAATATTTAGAATAAATATTGAGTGACCAAAACCCAATAGAGGGTCCAATATGGGCATGATCGACAAATAAAAGAAGTAGAGAGAGATAGGGCCACTCTACCTTGTACATATTTATCACCTATGTGTATATAATTTATTTTTACAAAAATAAAAATAAAAAGGTGTTTTCATCACCTTATATATATTTCTAAAATCAAAACAAAAATTAGAAAAATAAAATAAAATAAAACTCTCTCTCACCTTGTACATAATACATGTAAATATGTATCACTACCTATTTATTTTATACTTATAAATAAATAATAAAAATAAAACAAAAATAATTTTATACTCCAAAAATTATGTTATAAATAAATAAAATATAAAATTGGAGTATTTGTGTAAAAATAAGAAGATAAAAATAATTGTACATAATACCTAGGTATTTTATACCTATATATAATATACTATACTGTATATACCAAAAAAATTTTCATAAAAATAAATAAAAAACATAGAAAAATAGTTTAGAAAATAATAAATATTTTTCATTTTGTAAACTTTTTAATTTAAAATCATTTTCTATTTTTAATTAATTTTACAATTAGTTTTAACTAGCTATTTTCTGATTGGTCCGGGAGGAATGTTGTCCCCGGTTAACTACCCATCCCGAACCTCCTCGCGTGCGGATCCAGTTCCTTCACCTGTTTCTCCCAATTTTCCTGACTGGATCCTACACCCTCTGGCTCCAATTTTTTGCCTGCATCTCCCCAGTGGATCAGTGATCCTCGCGGATCCCTAAGGAGGTGCGGATCGACCTCGGTTCGCGCGCTTGATCTGATTCTTCAAAGCTTCCTGGGACATGCTATAAAGCTTATCATTTGCTCTCCCAGTGGGGTAGCTCGCGCCGTACACCCTTTTGATACCCTAGGAAGCTCCTCCTTGGTGACAGCAATCGGAGGCCACCTTTGGTCGTCGGAATGGTGTTGTAGACGTAGCTCACCTCTCGTGGCCGGAACGCCACCCTGACAAGCCTCCTCCACCAGCCGCAGCGAAGTTGTGGCAATGACCTCCGTCGTCCACACCCCCTGGATCTTAGGATCACGTTAAGACCCTCAAGCAGCTCTCATATCGATCATGGTTCCCTTATTTCCCGAATCTTTCATTTGTGCTCCACCGCCGCTCCGCCAGCTCCGACCAGCCGGTCGGAGCTTCAACCCGTTCACCTATCTGTTTCGATCGATGACCCAGCTCACACTTCATCTTCTCATGCCATCTGATCATCCTAATCTTGGCTCGGATTGCCAAGATTAGGCTCCAGGTCTCATCTCTCGCTTCGCTGGAGACCCCCATCTCATTCATCGCCGCTTCCCTTTATCTTAGGTCAAATAACCTTGACCGGAGCCTTGCTCCGAATCTGAGCTTTACCTTGTAGGGCCTAGCTTGCGTGGAACGACCCAAATAACCCTTCCACCACCCTCGCTGGAGCTCGCCCATGTCCTAACCATCATCCCGAAGATCTGACAATCAGCGACTCTATCCGAGCTGGCCATTCGACGAAGAGGGACTTTACGCTTCTGTACGTGCCGGTCGATCGTTCATCGGAGTCTCCGATCTCCCTTGGTGCTCCGGCAAAACTAGCCCAGGCGCTGTTCTTTCAGAGACCTTCTCTGCCATCGGATTGGCCCCCTCTGCCAGATGCCATCCTCGTCGTTCATCTCCAGCAGCTGTCAGGACATTAGATGTCAAAACTAACGGCCCCCGTACTGCCCACATTCTTGACATCTGACGGCCGTTGGATCTGACAGCTGACTGTACCAGAGCCGCACGTTCGCACCCTGCTAGAGGTCCCAACCTGTCACCCCCACGCGTAGCTCACATGCTGCATGGGTAATTTGCTCAGCCCACCTCGCTTTTATTTTAATTTGTCATTTAGTCTATAAAATAAAGTATACAATTAGGACATTTTGCACTCTTGCCCTTGCATTTTTCCATATTTATTTTTCAGTCTTGTTTGTGTTGACTCATGTGCATCATCACGTGGGGTTCTAGGTTATTTGCATTTCTTGTCCCGGACTTATCTGATGTTATGAATTGAATGTTTAGTTTTATTAGTTGCAAATATACCCCTGTAAATGATGTTTTCCAGCATGAGCGAAATTTGATGTGAAAATTGCAGAACGAACCCTAGACTGTCTATGCATGTTATTAGTTGATACAAGAACTTGTCTTATTTGCATTTTGGTCCCTATATGCCGTGTGTTTTATTTTTGATTTAATAAATAGCAAAAATTGTCCAAAAATCACGAAATTTTGATACATGGCTCCTGCCATGGTGTAGGAATTTCGATGAAATTTTAGTTTTGTTTTGTTTTCGTTTAGCATTTTTAAAAATTCGAAAACTTTAAATTTTTTTTATTTGCTTTAGAAAATCCACTAAAATATTAAAATGTCTTGAAAAATTCAAAAAAGATTCCTTGTTGTGTGTTTTGTTGTGTTTAATTTTCCATCCAATTTCGGTTTTATTCCCATTTATAAAAACCATAAAAATAAAAAAAGATAAAAAATCTTAATAAAATAAGTAAAAAATTCATAAAAATTCAAAAAAAATGTGTTTTCAGTTACTGTAGTAACTTTTTATTTTATATTTTATCACAAAAATAGTGTTGGGATTTTATAGACATTTTAAGTAATTTAAACTTGCCTTTAGATCCCAGCTAGTCATTAGTCATTGTTTTCGATTTTATTTCATTTTTAGAAAATTAACTACAAATACAAAAACCCTAAAATCCACAAAAAAACATAAAAATATTTTTGTTTGAATTTTTTTAGTATTTTTGAGTCTTTAAATAATTGTTTAAGTGTTGATTTTTGGTTTCTTTTATCCTTTTCTTAATATTAAAAATCATAAAAAAATTGAAAAATTAAAAACCACCATTTCCTTTATTTTTCTTGGATTCCCGACTACTTCGTAGTTTTTGCATTACGTGCTCCTCGTATTCGACCCTAATAGAAATACCAAGTAAAATAAATTAGCGAGACCGTTGTCTTTGTTTGATTGCTTGATTTTTATTTTGGTGGTCTTATTTTCTCGTTGACTGTGCTTCGTAGTTCGGGTCGCAACGACTGTATTTATTCCTTAACCCGAGTAGCGAAAGCCTTGTAATCAATGCCCTACTCTCTCGAATGCACGACACTCGATGAAACATACCCTGAGAAAGAGGGAGGGGAGATAGAAGTAAGGAAACCCTTACGGGATGGGGCCCCTTCTAAAAAACAGAAAAACGACAAGTGCCCTTATACATATAATTATTACAAAAAAAACCAAAGTAGTTCTGCACATGTGCAACTGACCTAAGTGAGAAGGGGTCGGTCTCTACACTTTCAACTGTATCAGCTTCCGAAGAAGCCGGCTGATCCTACAGGCCCTGCAAAAATTAGTTAGAAAAACAGATAAAAAGCCATAAAAATAAAAGCAAACAAAAAACCATAAAATTAAAGAAATTAATGAAAATTGTAAAAAATAAAGAAAAATGGATAAAAACCATAAAATAAAATTAAACAATAGCAGAAAAGAAGTAAAAAAATCGTAAAATCAAGAAGATCGAAAAAATCTCGAAATGTTATTGAAAGTCGAAGTAAAGCTAACGCCTCACAGGCAACGACACCATTTTGATAACATAGCTTTCGCTGGCGGTTAACTAAGAGAAATGTCAGTTGTAGGAAAAACTACAAAGAAAGAAGCCACGTTGATCGAACAAAAATCAGGATTAAAAAAGGAAAAGAAACATGTAAGATTGTCTCCTATTTTAATCCATTAAAACTAATTTCTACCCAAGTACTCGGTCGAACTCAAGGAGGCAGAATAATTGTACTACGATTTTCGAGGAATAAAAAAAATCTCGAGAATTTATTCTTCTTCTTGAAATTACAATAAGCACATCTCGAAAATAACACGGTTTTATAAAAATCAAATCGAGAAAAATATGCGATGAAAATCAATGAAAAATTAAAAGAAATTTTGCTAGGGTAGTTGTGTACCTACCCTAGAAAATTTGAGGAAAAATACAATAAAAATAAGGTTCAAAATAACCCTACAACACAGGGGTATAAGTAAAAGAAGAAAAAGTTTGTTCTGTTACAAATAGGTACCTGGCAGGGACTGAATTTCAAAGAAAACTAAAAGTATTACATTTAGGTCCCAATGTGGGGACCTAAATATAATTTCAGGAAAAGTCTAGAGCGAGAGTTAATTATGAAACTCTTCTGGGTTTAGTACGCAAAGTTTCCACTATTTCGTGATTAATGGCGGAGATTAGAAGGCGCGGGCGATTGTGAGACGTTCGACCTGGACACGTGTCGCCAGCTTGTGCTTCCTGGCATTTTTGAGTTCATCCCCTTCTTGCGCAACAGACGATGGTGGCTTCTTCTCCGACTTCTTCCCGTCGATTGGTTTTTAGCTTTGGCCTCCTACAAGGCTAGAGGGATGTCTCCTACACCCCTCGAGCTCGCCTACGGGTGAGCGGGCCTGAGGCTGATGGAAGACGGTGGCTAATCGTCGATGAAGTTGATGGTTCGGTGGAGCTTCAACAGCCACCTGGATATGATC
Organism: Ottelia alismoides; assembly: GCA_037367405.1. Lineage (NCBI taxonomy): Eukaryota > Viridiplantae > Streptophyta > Magnoliopsida > Alismatales > Hydrocharitaceae > Ottelia > Ottelia alismoides. The sequence continues at coordinate 56,468 of JAZKJV010006212.1, forward strand.
CTTGACTGATATTTCTTCAATAGTTGAGACTCCAAACGATAATTTGATGCTCTAGATATTATAAAGACTTACAAATGAGTTTTATATGCTCGATTCGTAATTGAATGGGCCTAAAATATTAGGATTTGCAAATCAAATAATTTGTTTCCAGAAAATGTGTATCAGTGAGAATGCAAGAGATGGAAGATCGATTTTAAGTGAAGTTGAATCGAACTCGTAAAGGGATTAATCGATGGAGTCTAAGATGGCTTGTTCAGGTCTCTAAGTATGCGCTTAACGATGCTAATAGAGGCATGCAATTCGAGACATAAAAGTGAAAAAGATGGAGGAACACCTGGAGATTGCAGAGTGTAAGACGCTCCTGGTCGTCGCTCAATGGGGCAACTTCTCGGAGCTGAATGTCGTAGCTACGGCGATGCAAAGCGGAGCGTCAGCCTTGGAACTCTCCTCCAATTTACATTCTTTAACACGGGGATGACCTTGGGCTATGTCACAGTCAGAGTAAGGCAATTCGAGGCTTGGAAGATGGGTGGTTGGTCAATATTTTTGGAACTGGAGTTGGTTTAGGAAGAGTTAGTTTGAGATGGATGTCTTTGAGGTCTTTTATAGACGAATCTGAAACATGTTAGGTACAAATCAAGGGTCGGCGTGTGTGATGGTTGTTAGAGGATGAAGATGGACGGTTAGGATCGGTGTTAGGAAGAAGACGATGGCGAGAAAAATTAGTTGAAGTTAGGAGGTTAGAACAACTCCAACAACCTGGCCTTCTTAAGGAAGATGAACCAGGTGTTGACACGTGTGAACACCTGGTTGGCCAGATTTAATGAATAGATTAGTAAATAGGAATTAAATAGTAAATAAAGTTATTTTAAATAGGTATAAAAGCAAAAATTATAAATATTTAAATTACTAAACTACGGTATATTTAGTTTTAAAATAGTAAATGTTTTACAGAATATAAATATTATATTAATAAATAGATATGAACAATACTTAATAAATAGATTTGAGATTTTTAAATTAATAAAATAATAAATAGTATACTATTTTTATATTTTATTAATTACTAGGTTACTAAATAAAGTATATACAAATTTTTGTATATTTTAATAAATTGTTTTAAGTATATTAATAAAACAATATAAGTTATACAATTGATTTATACCTATTAATTTGGATTTTTGATTTATTTGAAATAATAAATAAGCTCCAAAAATTATGAAATAAATTAAAGTTAAAATACAAGATCAAGAAAGTAATTAGAAATTTTAAATTCTTTAAAACAATAAATAGTGTTCTCTAGATAAAATAAATAGCCCAGAAACGCAGTTTTGGTTAGGTCCCAAAATCGACTATTTGCAAACAGATTCTGATTTTAGTGAAATTACCTTCATTAATTAGAGAAGTAGAGTGAATTTGGAGTTTGTGTGAGACAGTTATGATGTTCGAATGTTGGGATTTTGACAATTTTCAGGTTGGATTTCTTTGCATATATACAAGGTGATATTTTTAGCTTATTTTTATATTTTTCGAAATAATTAGGAAAAGAGTTAGGTGAAAAATATGTTCATATGAATTAATTAAAAACCATTGAAGTTTTAGTACTTATTGAATAATTAATGGATAGTGTGTGAAGTGTTAATTAGTTTTATGTATTTTCTTCCCATATCTCCACCTACTTATTTATATGTTGACCAATCCATGCTGACTTGGTCTTGGGGATTAGCTTATAAATATATCTTTCAAACATATTTATTTTCTAAGTCATATTGTACATATATACATGTCTACAATTTTCCTTTATTTTTATTTTCTTTATTTTTATTATTTTATTTATTTACACGATTTAAATGCATAAAAGAGCATTTTTATTCATGAATAAGGGTTTGTTAAAAATTGAAAAATAATCTATATGTATTTGTTAAGGGTTTTAAGACAAAATGCAGATAAAATGTTAATAAATCTTGGATTCATCACGCACCTTTGGGAATGTCTGTGGTCTACGACAAGGCATGCCTTCTTCCCGAAGAACTAATTCGTAAATCGCTGTGGGGTATCAGTGTTTGTAATTTGGACTCCAAGTAAGCTAGTAAGAATCAAAAAGTGGATCTGAATAGGCTGCTCGAATTTAGAGATTAAACATACGACAACAACCTGATGTACAAGGAGAAGGTGAAGAAGTGGCATGACAAGCACATCCGCAGAAAGACTTTTGAGTCAGGTCAGAGGGTTTTGTTGTTTTATGGGAAATTAAAAGAATTTCTAGGAAAATGGAAGAGCAAATGGACTGGACCATTTATAGTGAAACATGTGCATGACAATGTTAGCGTGAAGATATCTGGATTGTCAGTTGATGCACCACATTTTGTAGTCAATGGACAACTACTGAAGCCTTACTTAGAGCATGACTCAATTCATGTTTTATATGAAGAAGAGATGAAAGAAACCACTCCTGCAGTTTCAGACAAATCAAAACAAAATATTTTTGAGTGACTAGTCTTTTTCTTCTTTTCTTCTTTCTATTTTTTATTTTCTTTTTCTTTTGAAAAGGTGTCACCCCTTTCATCTTTGCTATACTTAGAATGTACTTTGTCCTAAGTATTGTGTTTGTGTGTGTGGGGGGTGATCACCCCGAGTTGTTCATTCATTGATCCCTCACCTATCCCCTCAACTTTCTTTGTTTATATTTATCGATATTTTACCCTAAGTATAGGGGGGACAAGTCAAACCGATGATTTCATGCACCCCCATCCTTGACCCTCCCTACCATGTGGACAGTCTGTTATAATTAGGATTATTTCATACAAACAATAGGGGGACGGTAAATTTCTCAATTATTTATTCTTTATTTTGTCGTTATAGTATATCCTTTTCTATTCTCAGTACAAGTTTTGTCTTTTCTTTTTCTATCTGATCTATGAGGACATAGCTCAAGCTAAGTATGAGGGGTCATATATACTCCATATATAGTTTTGCCATAACTCGTACTTTCGTATATTCAATAAAGTATGTCTATAATACAAATTAATTAATTATAATGAACATGCATGTATAAAATTCATTAAACTTTTTTTCTGTATACCGATTAAGAAATCGGGTAAAAATGTTTTGAATAAAATTGAAAAATAGTTTGAAAATCTTTTTCAAAAATCTGTGGAAAATATTTTGTAAAATGATTTCAACCTTTGTAAAAATATTGTGTTTATTTGAAGTAAAATGGTTTGAAAATCTATTTGCAAATGGTTTGAAAAAATGGTGGCAAAATTAGTTTGAAAAATCTACTCATACTGTTTGAAAAATCTGTGCAAAATGGTTTTCAAATTTTGTAAAATGGTTTAAAATCATTTGTCAAATTAGTTTGCAAAATTAAGCTTTCAAAATTCTTGCAAAGTTCTATTCAAATTATTTTGAGAACTATGTGCATCCTTTATTGGATGCAAATTCTTAAAAATTACACTCTTGTAAATATTGGATGCAATCCCACGTAAATATTTTTACCTATTACTTTGCCAGAACTTTTTTGAAAAATCCCTAAAAATTCGCAAAATTAAAAATCACAAAAACATTTGCATAAACATTTTCAAAAATTGGATAAAAATTGCAAAACCTTTTCCAAAAACCATAGAAAGTTCAAAATTAGAAAAATGCATCACAAAAACATTCTCTACACAACATTTGCATTTTTCGGATTGGGTTTGATATTTGAACAAATCTAAATAAAATCCAAAGTTTGGAGCTTGATTGGAACATAAATATACTTAATCACAGGAACCTTATAGGAACTGGAATTGAGGTACTTTAGGTCTAGTTGACTTAATTCTTTGAGATCACGAGACTTGGTTCAATATCATCTTGAATACCTAAGTAGAGTAGTTGGGAACACACATATGACTCCTATTGATAATGACCTATCTTGTACATCTATACCATACACTTTGCTCACCTCAGTTGAAGTAGTAGAGGGCTGGATTTACCGACATGGGACAAAAGCCAATGGAACCATCAGAAGTCACACATTTGTGACATTTTAGCACAACCCGATCCACCGACGACAAGATGTAAAGAGAGAGTTGTGGGTTGCAATAAAGCTTCAAAAAAGGGATAGACTAATAGCTCAATAAGGAGAAGTCCTTATGTAAATTTTGTTGTATATAGTATTCAAAAATATGGAAAAATGGAAAATTGAAAACTCAAAAAAAACGTGGACAGGCCTGATTGAAAATAAAATACATGTCAGAGTGTATATATTTGTATCATCAATAAGCAAGCTTGAGCTTTGAAGTCATATGTATGTGAGCATGCAGTCAGATGACTTGGTTACACTTGTTAAGCATCCTAAGATAGGTAGATACATTGGCTACCGTCCATTCTTCTCCCCACCTCCTTTTCTAGAGCTAGTTGTACTTGAACATAGAAGGGAATACCCCGCTTCTCGAGGAAAGAGTTGTTGAATTAAGGAATTAGGGTCACCATGTTGGAGAATACTGACTTCTACTTCTTCAGCCGAGGAGAGCTACATATCTCACACACTGTCCAAGATAGATTCATAGTCATAATGGTTTGTGTATGAATTTATTTATTCTGACCTGGATATCAAGAATACATGAGAAAAGTTTTGTGAATCTTAAGGGTTGTTATGTTTTAAATCCATTTCCGAATAAGGTTCCGACCGCACCCAAAATCCAAGGGTCTGATTTAAGCTCTAAACTTTAATTTTATGAAGACAAGTTGGAAATTAAATATATCCAAGTTCTCTGATTTTTTTCTTTATTTTTATTTTCTGCACTTATTGCATAGGTATTTGCTAAGGGCAAACAAAGGCAAGTATAGGGGGGGTGATGAATCTCCATTTGATCACCTTTATTCTATCATTTTGACCATAAAATCCATAGTTAAATGCATGTAAATAGCATTATTTGGTACAAATTAACATTCGTTATTTATTCCATTTATTGTATACAAAATAGGTTTTTAATGCCAAAATCATATAATAAAGAAAATAAAAGAAAAAGAATAAAATGGCAAAAGTATTTATGACCCTCAACCCTGAGACCCGGGTATCTTGATGACTAGGTCGACGAGGAATAATGTAGGGGGAGATAAGGGCCAAAAATCAACTAAAATCTTATTCTTTTATTCATCAATAATGTATTTTTGGGATCTATTTTATTTCTATTTTTATACCTAAATAAGGAAACTTTGTACACAAAAGCTGTGGATAAAAATATACAGAAAAATACAGACTTGATTTCACACAATAATAATATAAGTTTACTTTTTATACTTTGAATAAAAAGCCAAAACCCAAACTTCCCAGACCCATATCTTCTCCATATGAGCTCAAAACGTATCACCTATAATTGCATATAATGTTTAATAAGCTATTTACTGATGATGATTTCATCCATTAGGAGTTAAGGTGCAAAAGTTAGGTTTTGCACCCCTATTGTATAATATACATGAATAAAGTATTAGTTTTATTCATTCTTTATTATTTTTATAAATTTATATTATTATAATTTTTAAATATGATTTATAATATATGTACATATTAAGAATAAAATAAAACCATAAAAAATGCAGAAATAAAATAGTACACAAAATTACATAGACGAACTACCTATATAATAAGTATATATATTTACGTAAGTGTACACATACATCAGAAAAATATAATAAAAACATATTTATGTGTATAAAAATAATTTAAAATTATATAAATTCAGAAAATAAAAAAATAAAACATAAAATACAAAAAAATAAAATACTCAAAACATAGGTAAATATTCCTATATAAAAATCCTAAAAAGTAAGATATAATAAATAAACTCACAAAAATAAATAAAAATAGGATTAAAATACTACATTATATAATAATCAGTTTTTATGTTTTAAGAAAATATTAATAAAATTGTTTACTAATTTAATATGAATTATTTTTTAATTTTAAATTTTGTTTGTCCTGTAACGGCTTATATGGATCAATGATGTCCCAGTGAAAGTTGACCCTAGGTCAACTGTCCTTCTTCCCGCCTAACCTTGTTAAACTGCCTTAAAACATGATTTACTCGATTTTTCACGCACGACTCTTTTACTCTATGCACTTGATTCCTTCTCCAAATGTCTTCCTCGATCGTTGTTCTTTCACACATGCATCTCTCATCAATCTGATGAGCATTTAGGTGCAAGCTCCTATCGGTCAAAGGGCCTCCTATATTTATATATCTCTTTTGCCTCCCTCATCGACTTTATCCTTTTCCGCTACTAGAAAAACCTAAACCTAGCTTACATTATTTTACCTGATGATAATAGTGAGATTCCTCGTGGTCTAGCATGTTCTCTAGAGTGTCAAATAAAGTGATGCAATTTTTGTGATGTCTCTACCCAAAGCATGCTTTGGGCGAGTTCCCTGTGATATTCTATCCCTTTCGCTATGTCTTTCGATTTATCGCAGTTACAATATTATAGTTTTACTCCTCATTTTGTTCAATCACATTTTATCTTTCATAAAAATCAAAACTTCACCTCGACAGAGATTTGGCTTTGTCGCTCTGTTGCGATAATCTCTAATCATATCCACTGCAACTATCACCTCAATATCGTCCCCCTTCGTGTGTTGATCACCCCACGCACCCTCCCCTCTATCTCACATAGATCGAGAGATCGCACCTCCTCCTCTTCTGTTCACTGAAAGCGCTATCACAATCCATCTCTCATCAGTTCTTACACCCGAAGCTTTCATAAGCTTCATATTTTTGCAGGGGGGTTCGAGGTTTGAGAATAGGCTCTAGGTCCTAGGCCTTGTATGATCTCTTCTCGACGTCCTCGGCCATTTTGAGGGGGTCTACAACTAGTAGAATCATCTTAGGAGTCCATAAAGTAACTCTGCAGGGAAGGTGGAGGTTTGAGGTAGCAGCTACGTCAGATCGAAGCTCGGGGGAGCTGGAGTTCTGGCAAGTTCCTTCGAGTATCCTCTCAATCGTCCAATCAAGGCCATCTTCCAGAACACACAAGTGCCGTCAGATTTTATCACATCTCCACCGTTGAACTCATCCTAGAGAGATAATCTCAAACGTTGGACACGAAGCGTCGTCGTGTCACCAGGGAATGACACATAGACAAGAGAGTGCCTACGGACTGTTGGATCTGTGGTTTGAGGGGGTAACTTACACTTTATACCCTTGAATTTTGTATTTATAATTTTAGTCTAGTAATTTGTTTAATTAGTGTACAGATTTTGATAAATTTGCACTGAACCCCTATCAATTTTGTTATTTGCATATTTCCATGTCTTGCCATGTGCGATCCCACATGAGGTGGTGATTTTACACATAGGCCCTTATGCCTTCTGTATTTTGCATTTAGTCAAGTAACTTTTAATATTACTTATATAATTTTAGCTAATTTGTAGAAAGACTCTTACATTTATTTTTATTTATAAATATGCCCCTGTTAGTTCATTCTTTTTTGTGATTGTCCTTCATTTATTAAAAATATCATCCGTACTCCCTAAATACTTAAAAAAGTGTTAGTGCATGCTTACTCGTAGATTCATGTTATATTTTTGAATGTTAATTTTAAGCATTTTAGCTTAAAAATCAAAAGAGAACAATTTTATTCCTATTTAACTTATAAAATACCAAAAAAATAAAAACATTTTGAAATACCCCCAAAAAATATGTTTTTTCTGTTTTAGTATTTTATATCTCCAAACCAAAAATCACTAAAAATCGAAATGGAAAAAGACTAAAAATTAAAAAGCTACAAAATCCATCATAAAAACATATAAAATTCTAAAAAAACTCAAAAATATTGATTTTTATCTCTTAATTGCCTTTATTTTATTATTTATCTATTAAAATATATTTTGAGAATATTTGACACTTTTTGCTATTTTTAATCTACAATTCAATTCAGCCTACTCGATTAATCCCTATTTTGCAATATTTTTGACTTCAAAAATATATAAAAATAGGAAAAAGAATCTAAAAATATTTAAAATAGTAAAAAATATTTAATATACAAAAAACTTTGTCTTTTTATTTTTTGGTTGTATTTATAATTTTATTATCCTATATTGTATATATGACCTTATATATTATATATTTAAAGGAAAAATAAAATTAAAAAGCATAAAATATAAAAAGAAAATATAAAAATAATATTAAAAATCATAATAAATAATAAAAAATTCCACAAAAAGTAAATAATTAAAAGCCCAAAAAAAACTAAAATTCCTAAAAATACCAAAATCATATATTGACTTTCTTTGCCAATTTCTGATTGTCTATCCTCTGTGGTTTCTTGTATTCGACCCCTACTTTACTCGTCACTATACATCTATTTGTAGGGTATAATAATATTTAATTCATACATGCTTTCTTTGGTTGAATTGTGCAGTGTGTGGGTTGATTGTTGATTAAAGAGGTCGTCACAACGATTGAGTAATCACCTTGTGAGACTTATTTTAGACCACTCGACTTCTGCATTTATCATTCATTACGGGCGAGCTTACATTTGATGATGCATACGACTCCAGCCTCTTGGAGGTCCTTTGATGGGCTTTATGCATTCCTGTAACCTTTGCGCATATCCCTAATGCTTCAAAAAGGTCCAGAGCTCAAGGAGAGAGCGCTGAAAGTCGATGACTCTAGCGAAGCTCTTGGGTTGGTTCTTGATAAAATTGAACCTCATATGGGGCCTTTAGCTCTTTGGACCTGCATGGTTAGCTAAGGGACAATAATATGAAAGGTCCTGGGTGCTAATCAGGCACAAAGGGCAAGAAATGGGGTCACGCAATGTCCTCTAGCAGACGATGGAGAGGGATGACAGATATCTAGATCTATTCAAGATCTAGGTAGTTGCAGCTGTGTGGGATGTAGAGGAGAAGGGCACGGTGATGTAGGTGAAAGTGGAGGAGGAGGATGCTCGAAGTGATCGGAAACGAGAGGTGGAGCCGGAGATCTAGTGATAAAAATTTTGTGATTTTAAGCTAAATCCAAGGAAATCACAAGAAAGAAAACACTAATCGATTCCATTGCTACGCTAAGGAATGGAAAGAAAAGGAAAAAGTGGGCTCACCTGACCTACACCTGCGTTGAGTGGAGATCATGTCAGATGAGGTGCGGGTGCCTTAGATTTACTTCGATTCAACATCAAATGGCTCGCTAGATCTTCCTCAAGTTGCCTGTTGTCACCAGGATGTTTGAGGGACTCGTAGACCAGGCTTTCAATGGAAGAAGAGGAATCAAAGCTTAATGGAAGTTAGAGGAAACATCTTATACGTGGACTTCTTCCTCAGGTGAATAGCCTGATTCAGAAGTGTCTCGTCCAAAGAAATATGTGGGCATCGAAGATGGACAATCGAGGAACAAAAGTCAAGAAGATTTCTACTCAAAATAGAGAAAGAATCTCTTATGAAAAATTGAGGGTGACGGGATCAAAGCTTGGTCTGACTGGCCTACGACTTGGGTCAGAGAAGTTAACTCAAGTCAACAGGGGACGGACCCTTATTGGGCCACCTCACCCATAAAAAGACAAATCAGATTTGAAATTCAAAAAAACTTAAAATAAATTAGTTAATGATATATTTATTTTTTTGTTAAAACAATAAAAATCTTTATTAAGTATACAGTATTTTAATATGATTTTTATTTGTTTTTACTGGTTAATTTATTACATGTTACTTTTTACAAGTAGAAACATGGGTATATTTACCTATATATTAGGTATTTTATTTTTATTTTATTATTTTATAAACTTAATTTAGATATTTATAACTTATTTAAATATGCACAATTATATTTTGGTTGTATTTTTCTGATATAATATGTACACTTAAATAAATAGGTGTATTAATTACATAGGTATAAGTGTAGTATATTCATCAATGGATTTTTGTATGTTATTTTATTTTATGTTTTGATTATGGTTTTATTCTATTATAAATAAGTACATATATTATAAATAATATTTGTAAAATTATGAAAATATAAAAATATAATAATTACAAAGAATAAATAAAATAAATATTTTATTCAGGCACATAGTGCAATAAGGGTCCAAAAACTAACTATTGCATCTTAACTCTAAATTAAATGAAACCACCTTCATTAAATAGATTAAAGGTAATATATAATAAAATGTGAATTTGGCCCATTTTGAGTTCATATGGTGGGTCTTGGAAGTTTGGGTTCTGGCTTTTTATTCTAAGCATAAAATTTACAGTTTGTATTATTCTTGTGTAAAGTAAATTTTGTATTTTTCTATATATTTTTATCTACAGCTTCCATGTACAAATTTTCTTTATTTGAGGTATATATAGTAAAAATAAAATAGGTCCCAAAATGCAATATTTAAGAATAAATGAATAGGGCTTTTATTGTATATTTGACCCTTATCTCCTACTACTTTATTCCTTATCGACCTAGTCATCATGATGCCTAGGTCTCCAGGTTTCAGGTCATAAAATACCTTTGGTATTTTATTTCTTTTTCTTTTCTTTATTTATTCTTTAATTTTGTCATTATACAATTTATTTTATAAAATATTAATACAATAAATAATGAATGTTAATTTATGCAAAATAATGATATATACATGCATTTAGCTTGGGTTTAATGGCCAAAATGAAAGAATAAAGGTGATGGAACGAAGATTCATCATCCCCTATACTTGCCTTTGCTAGTTCCTAACAATCCTATATGCCTATAAGGTCAACAAAAATAAAGAAAAGAAAAAGAATGAACATGGATTCATTTTAACATTAAAACTTGTCTTCATAAATTCAATGTTTGGAGCTTAAGTCGGACTGTTGGATTTTAGGTGCGACCGGAACCTTATTAGGAATCTGACTTGAAACACAACAACCTCCGAGACTCACAAAACTCTGCTCAAGTCTTCTCAATAGCCAGGGCATAATAAGTCAACTAATATGGAAACCCTTATGGTTATAAATCTCTCTTGGACAATGTATCTCATATGTAGCTCTCCTTGGTTGATGCGGTAAAAGTCAGTCTTCTCAAATATGGTGACCCTAATTCCCTAATCCAACAACTCTTTCCTAGAGAAGCAAGGTATTCCCTTCTAAGTTCAAGTACAACTGACTCAAGAAGAGGATGTAGATAGAAGAATGGATAGCACCCAGTGTAGCCACCTATCCTAGGATGCTTGACCAATGTAGCCAAGTCATTCAGCTGCTGACTCACAAATGTCTGGCTTTGAATCTCAAGCTGCTAATTTGACTACACAAATATATGCATGCCCATCGGGAATTGATTTTTCTAGGAATTTACCTATCTTTTCTTTTTGGAGTTTTTTATTTTTCCAATTTTTTGAATACTATGTACAACAACATTTACATAAGAACTTTTTCCTCTTAAGAAAATAGACTATACCTCTTTTGAAGAAGTATTGCAATCCACAACTTCTATCTTTATACCTCTTCGCTACTGGATTTTTGGGTTGGGATACAATGGCCACAAATGTGACTTCTGATGTTTCCATTGGTTTATATCTCATGCCATCAAATCCAGCCCTCTACCACTTCAACTGAGGTGAGCAAAGTGAATAATGAAGGTATGTAAGCTAGGTCATTATAAACAAGAGTTGTATGTGTGTTCTGAAATAGTCTACGTAGGGAGTCAAGATGACAATGAACTACGTTTTGAGGTCTCAAAGAATTAAGTCTAACTAACCTAAAGTGTCTCAATTCTAGTTCATATAAGGTTCATGTGATTAAGTAGATTTAAGGTCCAACCAAGCTCCAATCTTCAAATTTTATTTGGACCATTTCAATTATCAAACTCAATCCGAAGAATGCAAATGTTATGTACCATGCAAGGAAAATATTTTATGATGCAATTTTATGCTTTTGTTCTAGTATGGATTTTTAAAAAAGTTCTGCAACTTTTTATGCAATTTTTGAAATCATTTTCAAATGTTTTTAGAATTTTTAATTTTCCAAATGTTTAAGGATTATTCAAACACAAGATTTTTAGAAAAAGTGGATATGTGCATGTATTTACATGGGAGTGCACCTTTTTAATTTCAAGAATTGGGATTCAAGAACTTACAGGTGTTTATATACAAAGGGTTCTAAAACTAATTTGAAAATATTTTTGCAAACATTTTGATAACTTATTTTCTAAACTATTTTGACAAATTAATTTTATAAACATTTACAGAAGTTGTAAATAAATTTGCAAAGATTTTTCAAACAATGTGTATAGATTTTTCAAAATATTTTACAACCATTTTTCAATCATTTGCAAACAGATTTTAAAAACATTTTTTTCAAACAAAGAAAGGGAATCTTTACAAATAAAATTTTTTTACAAGTGTTTAAAACATTTTACAAAATATTTTCCAAACAGTTTTCAAAAGATTTTTCAAAAAACTTTTCAAATCATTTTTCAATCATTTTGCAAAAAAAATTTAGATGATTTATTAATCAATTTATACAAATATTAAAATGAATTTTATACAAGTATGTTCTTTACAGTTGATTAATTGTATTTTAGCCTTACTTATTAAAAATGCAAAAGTACGAGTTATGGCTAAAGTATATGTAATGTATATATGAATCCCCTATACTTAGCTTGAGCTATGTCCTCATAGATTATAGAGAAAAAGAGAAGACATAACTTGTATTGAGTATAGAAAAGTCTAAACTATAATGACTAAAGAATAATGAATGAGAAGTTTATCACCCACCAACCCTATACTTAGGATGAAATAATCCAAAGTATAACAGAATGTATTTAAATAAGGGAGGTCAAGGGAGGGAATATTCGAAATCATCAGCTCGACCTGTTCCCCCCTATATTAAGGGTAAAATATCTCTAAGTATAAACAAAGTGTCAAAAGTTGAGAGGACAAGTAAGGGATCAAAGTATGAACAACTCCGGGTATACACCTCCCTATACTTAGGACAAAATACGTCCTATGTATATCAATGATGAAAGGGGTGACACCATATCAGAAAAAAAATGAAAATGAAAATAAGAAAAGAAGAAAAGAAAGATCATTCAAAAATGTTTTTATCTGCTTTGTTTGATTCCTCAGATAAGGTAGCTTTCATCTCATCATCATACAAAACTTTGATAGAATCAACAATGGACAAGAATATCTCATGCTCTAGATATGGTTTTAGTAGCTGTTCATTGATCACGAAAGGCTGCGTGTGAGTCGACAATTCTGATATCATTATGCTTTCATTGTCATACACATTCTTCACTTCAAACAACCCAATCCATCTACTTCTCAACTTTTCTAGAAAAATATTTATTTTCACATCAAAAAACCAAACCTTCTGACCTAGCTCAAAGTCCTTTGGAGAATATGCTTGTCATGCGACTTCTTGACCTTTTCCTTATACAACAGATTGTTTCATATGTGTAGTCACATAAGTCAAGCAATCTATTCAGATCTAATTTTCTGTTCTTCCCAACCTTCCTTGAATACAAATTGCAAACATTGATTGCCCGCAAGGATTTATGAATGAGTTATACGGGTAGATGGCATGACTTGCCGTATACATCTGAAATCTGAATAAATTTTAGAGGTATTGCGATTCCGACACAGAAGCTTCTAAAGAATTGTCTTAATCTCCTTGTTTGAGCATTATGCCAAGCCATTGGATAGTGGGTTGTAGTGAGAACTACACGAGGTTTGATGCAGAATTCCTGAGTTAGATTCTTAACCGCTTTATTGATGAAGTGGCTACCGCTATCAAATATGAGAATCTCAGGTATTTCGATCCTTAATATGATACGATCCTTCAGAAATTGACAGATTGTGCGACTGTCAATGGCTCGGGTTTTGATAGCATCCACCCAATGTCTTACATAATGTAAAATGAGCAGAATGTATTTGAATCCCTAACTGTTCGAAAATAGGCCCATGAAGTCAATGCCCCCTACATCAAATACATATGAAATCTAAATAAATTTAAGGGGTATCGTGTCTCTCATTCCGATTGTTCCGCCCATTTTCTGACAGTCAGTGTAGTGTTTCACATAGTCTTCTGCATCTTTGAACATGGTTGACCACCAAAGGATGCAGTGGAGTACTTTTGCTGATGTTCTTCTCGATCATGACAATATGCGAGGACATGTGCAATTTCCTCCTAAGGGAATGCACCTTCTCCAGATACAATCTACCCCCTCAAGAAAGAGATATGAGTCCTCCCACTTGTAGAAATGGATATCATACAAGAATTTCTCTACTTTTAGTCTCGGCCAATCTTGTGGAGTTCTTTGGTCACAAGATAATTCACAACATCAACATACTAGGGGAGCGAGGTGACTGACAATATAGCTTCATTTTGAATGGTCTCGGTAATCGGCCTCAAAATCTACTCATGTTATTCAGGCTTGGGTAAACTTGAGAGATGATCTACCACCATATTTTTGTTTCCAGACTTGTCTCAGTTCTCGAGGTGAAACTTCTTGAGTAGAAGTATCCATCTGATAAGGTGTGGTTTTGCATCCTCCTTCTGTTGCAGGTATCAGATGGCAGAATGACCCATGTACACTATAACTTTGTATCCAAGGAGATGGGATCTGAACTTTTCTTGGGCAAAAACTACTACTAACAGCTCTTTATTCGTGACAGTGTAATTTTCTTTAGCTTCATCTAATGTTTTGCTGACAAACTGAATAACAAATGATACAATGTCTTTCCTCTTTCCCAACACGGCACCGATGGCATAATTTGACCTATTTGTCATTATATAAAATGCTAGTGTCTAGTCTTGTGGTTATAAGACAGGGGCCTTAGTGATGAAATCATTCAACTGCGAAAAGGCTTGGAGCACACTGTCATCGATGATAAAATATGTCTCCTTGCCTAACAATTTGGTCATCGATTGAGCAAGCTTGCTAAAATCTTTGATGAATCATCGGTAGAAACCGGTGTGCTTAAGGAAAGACCTGACCTCTTTGAGGTTGATAGGTGGCTCGACCAATCTTGTGGAGTTATTCGGTCACAAGATAATTCACAACATCAACATACTAGGGGAGCGAGGTGACTGACAGTATAGCTTCATTTGGAATGGTCTAGGTAATCAGCCTCAAAATCTACTCATGTTATTCAGGCTTGGGTAATCTTGAGAGATGATCTACCACCATATTTTTGTTTCCAGACTTGTCTCAGTTCTCGAGGTGAAACTTCTTGAATAGAAGTATCCATCTGATATGGTGTGGTTTTGCATCCTCCTTCTGTTGGAGGTATCAGATGGCAGAATGACCCATGTACACTATAACTTTGTATCCAAGGAGATGGGATCTGAACTTTTCTTGGGCAAAAACTACTACTGACAGCTCTTTCTTCATGATAGTGTAATTTTCTTTAGCTTCGTCTAATGTTTTGCTGACAAACTGAATAACAAATGATACAATGTCTTTCCTCTTTCCCAACACGGCACCGATGGCATAATTTGACCTATTTGTCATTATATAAAATGCTAGTGTCTAGTCTTGTGGTTGTAGGACAGGGGCCTTAGTGATCAAATCATTCAACTGCGCAAAGGCTTGGAGTACACCGTCATCGATGATAAAATATGTCTCCTTGCCTAACAATTTGGTCATCGATCGAGAAAGCTTGCTAAAATCTTTGATGAATCATTGGTAGAAACCGGTGTGCCTAAGTAAAGACCTGACCTCCTTAAGGTTGGTAGGTGGCTCAAGTTTTGAAATTACCTCTACCATGACTGGGTCAACTTTC
Organism: Ottelia alismoides; assembly: GCA_037367405.1. Classification (NCBI taxonomy): domain Eukaryota; kingdom Viridiplantae; phylum Streptophyta; class Magnoliopsida; order Alismatales; family Hydrocharitaceae; genus Ottelia; species Ottelia alismoides. Next base: position 72,194 of record JAZKJV010006212.1, read on the forward strand.
ATGCCATGTTTCGATACAAGGTGACCTAGCACGATCCCATCTGGCACCAAGAACTTGTTTTTCTCCCAAGACAGCACGAGATTTACTTCGCAGCTCCTCCACAGTACTCCGTCTAAAAATTCATGGCACTAATCAAAGGAATCCTCGTAGATCGAGAAATCATCTAGAATGTTGTCGATCATGTTGGAAAATACAGCTAACATACATCGTTGGAATGTAGTGGGGGCGTTGTACGACCCGAATGGCATCCGTCAGAAAGCATACATCCTAAATAGATTGGTAAACATCATCTTCTCTTGGTCTTTATGAGTGACTGCAACCTGATTTATCGAGAATAACCGTCCAAGAAGTAGAAGTATTACTCCACGTCCAATCTCTGAGAATTTGATAGATAAAGGGCAATGGAAAGTGGTCCTTCTTTGTTGTGATGTTCAGATGCTTGTAATCCACATAGACTCACCACGAGGTCATCATTCTGCTCGAAATCTGCTATTCTTTATCATTAGTATTAATGGTGATCTAAGACTTCTGTGGCACTATGTCTATAGGATTCACCCACTTACTATCGGAGATGGGATATATGAACCCTACATAACACCATTTCTTAATCTCCTTCATGACAACCTCCTAGAGGTTTGGATTCAGTCTTCTTTGAAATTAACATGCGGGTTTGTTGTCGCCTTTGCGGTAGTTGATGTGAGCACAAGGATGGTTTTATCCCATGGAGATCCGATATCTTCCAGCCTATTGCCTTGCTATTTCAATCAATAACCTCCAGCAAACGGGATTCTTGGTCTTTAGTCAGATGAGCATTGATTATGGTCAGATACATGTTTGGCTCTCCCATAAGGAAGGTGTACTTCTTGTTGGATGGCCGAGGTTTGAGCTCTGGCGGAGTGGGAGCTACTTCAGGGGCGTCTTCGATAATCACTTCAAGTATTGGCTCTTTCATAAGTTCAATGTCCACCTGTGTTTGTTCAACTTCTTCACTCAATGATTTACAAAATTTTAAATTATATCCTCTGATTGCAGAAATCCTCAATAATCCTCTCTTGGTCTTCAAGACTCATAAGGCCCACAAAGAATTCGTCAAGAGCATTAATAAAGGTCACACATTGTTGACAGAGGGGAATTTGTCTGCTTTATCCTACTATTCCTCATCGAAAAGGAATTTGTGGATCTCATTGTCATCCATGAATAGATTTGTATCTTGAATCTCCGCAAGAAAGTTGCAGTCTTCATGGCAGTTAGGTGCAAGCACACACGTCACATATGCAACCTATGTTGGTTTTGGCTCAGATATGGTCTCTATCTGCACATTGTGGTTGCTGGAGCTGAATGTAATCTCTCCAATGTCGTAGTTCACTACCGCCTCGATTGTTCAGAGGAATGAAAAGCCAAGGATGATGGGGGTGTGGAGTAGAGGTGTGGAGACGTACATGTCTAGCACAAAAAAATCTACAAGGAATTAGATGCTTGATTGGTTTATCTACCACTACATGATCATATTGGTGGGTTTAAGCGGTCCTATCCTAAATTCTGTGAACAGAGAAGCTGGCATAAGGTTGATAGAAGACCCACTGTCGTGTTCGCTCGACCTCTTGATTGAACTTGCTACACCTGATGAGTGGCGCTCCCTTGACTTTCTTCTTATCTGAGAATTTCCTGATGGCGTTGACGGTTGCCATGGTGAGGATATGTTTCTCACTCTTTCCATTCTGGCTTCTGGAGTTGTGGAGTCGAGGTCAGGGCTTTGTTGTACATGCTTCTTTAAGTCATTTCTTTACTACCAACATGTACTCCATGGCTTTCATCAATGGCATATTTAAGACCATGTTTTGAATGATTTCCACAATAGACATATTAGACGAAGCATTTTTCAAATTTTAATTTTCTGGTCTTTTTCATTTCTTCAAGAAATGGAATACGTATAGAATCAGATAATTTTTCATTCAAAATTTTGTCCATATCATTGTGTATAGGTATAACGTAAAAATACATATAATCTACAAATGGTGGACCAAAGAATGTTGGCTCAGCTACGTTAGCTGGCTTTGGATCTAATGCATGTGCAGTGTCTCCAATGATAGTTACTCTCCCTCAGGTATAGTGTTGTTGCTATCTTTTGGAGTTTCTTTTCATATTTTTTCGTTCTTTTTCTACAGATGGTGATCCTCAAAAAAATTTTTGCCTCCTATTGCCGGCATGGCTGATGACTTGCCATCAGATGCATGATGCTTTCCCTTTGTTTTCGTTTACGGCCGAAGTGTTCTACCACTCCGGAAAGTAATATCGTTGTATATAAAGAAGTTATTTCCATCTAAATCGGGTAGAACACCGTAGGATACATACTCCCTGCAGCGGAAATTATTTTGATTGGCCTCGACCTGTGCTGGAATGACGATTTTGGCAACTGTTAGGTCTCGAACTTTTGGCTGATTTCGACCATATTTTTTAATTAACTTCTCCATAGCAAGCAAGAGCTGGGTTTACGAGTGCAACCTCAGAAGAGTCAATTTGATGGGGCCTTGATGAATCTCCATTTCATCACCATTATTCATTCATTTTACTCTTTAAACTCTAACAAAATGCATGCATATATCATTATTTTGCATAAATTAACATTTGTTATTTATTGTATAAACATTGTATAAAACGCAATATTTAAAGGCAAAATAAAAGTATAAATTAAAAAAGGAAATAAAATACCAAAGGTATTTATGACCATAAACCCCGAGATCCAGGCATTATGATGACTGGGTCGACAAGGAATAAAGTAGGGGAGATAAGGGTCAAAAACATAAGAAAACTCTAGTTTTTATTCTTCAATTTGTCAATTTTTGGACCTATTTTATTCATTGTTATTCACACATCAAATTAAGAAACTTTTTACTCGAAGTTATATATATAAATACATAGAAAAATAAAAAATTGAATTTACACAAAAATAATACACAGTGTACATTTTATACTGAGAATACAAGACCAAATCAGAATTCCAAGACCATATCTTCTCCATATGAACTTAGGAAACTCTAAAATCCCTTTATATATGTATAATTTTAATAAGCTATTTAATGATGTGGTTTTTGGCTAGGAGTTAAGTTGTAAAAGTTAGGTTTTGGATCCCTATTTTTTCGATATACGTGATTAAATATTTATTTAATTTTTCTTTATAAATAAGACACTTTATATTTTTATAATATCTTAAATATTCTTTATAATTTATGCACATATTTAAAATACAATAAAGATATAAGGAAAATAATAAAATAAAATAATATACAAAAATAGATAGATGAATATACCATACTTATACACATATAATTCATACCTATATTTATATAAGCGTACGAAAATACATCAAGAGAAATATATATATATATATAAGTTATAAATATATAAATTAAGTATATAAAGTAATAAGACATAAAATACAAAATAAAATAAATTATACAAACATAGGTAAATATACCTATATTTTTACTTGTAAAAGTGATTTGTGATAATTAAACTCCTAAAGATAAATAAAAATCAGAATAAAATATACACAAAATAATAAACATTTTTTTATATTTAAAAAATATATATAAATCATTTGCTATTTTATTTTTAATTATATTTGAATTTATATTCTGATTTATCTATTTGCGAGTGATGTGGCCCAATCAGGTCTCCTCACCCATTGACTTGGGTCAACTCTCTGACCCAGGTCGTAGTCCTGTGAGACCTCGATTTGACCTCGCCTTCATCAATTTTTCCCCAATCATTACTTCATCCTATTAGGCTGCTTACTTCATGAACATTTCTCCTCGTTTATTGAGCTTTCATGCACCTATGATTTCTTGATCGGAGGAACGTTGCATCGAGCGCCATTCCCCATTCAAGTCAGCCATGTACATATCCCATCCTCCTCCATTTTTTGAGTTTGGAATCCCTTTTTCTGCTTCCTCTCCTACTTTTGTTTTCCATGGCTTGAGCTTCATGATAGTGAGTTCGCATAGCAATTTGCAGGATAGAGATGGTGGCGTCGAGGTTGATTTCATCATCTCCGGTGGGTCGCTGCAATGAGGTTTACCACATAGCTTTGGCTATTAGAGGTACATTTTCCTTAGCTCATTATGTAAATTTAATTCTTAACTTTACTTGTATGATTTTATTTTGTCGTTTAATCATTGTTTTATCTTAGGATTGAAATTTAATCCTCACCAGAGCTCTGGAGCCCAAGTCACTGTTCTCACCGTATCCAACTAGTTTCCAACCCCCTTGACCATTCCACTTCCATACCCATTCGATTCTCTCCATTTCCCACACATATTATCCACCTAGATCTTCCTTAGATCTAGAGATCAAGGTTCAAATTAGCCACCCATAGCCAGACCTCACCATCTACTCTCATTTCACCTCGAACCGCTGCTAATAATTGCCAAGATTTCCCCCATTGCATAATATTTCTTTTACCTTTCTTGCAGGACTTGAAGGGCCCATCTGAGCGTCGAATTTTTCCAAGAAACAACCTAGGTCTTTGCTGAAGATGCACACTACACCCGATTAAAACTCGCCCAAGGCGAGTTCTTCCTTCATTTGTTCAGTATCCTCGAGAGCCGTCCAACCATCAGCTTCTGCCAAATCACATAGTTGTCATCGGATTTTGTAAGAGAACCGTTGGAAGCCATCTGGGATTTTATATAGATCACATCCGACAAAGGGATATCGACCGTTCAAAAGCCTATACGGGTCCAAGTGGGGTGCCTGAGACCATTCGATCAACGCCTATAGGGGGTAATTTTGATGTTATACCCTTGATTTTTTGTTTATTTTTGTTTACTTCATGTAATATTTAAGTGACACCTAATATTTTGTGGCATATTTGTAAGGAACCCTAGTCTTTATTTCATATTGCATTCGGATTCGTGATACGTCACCTCACATGTCGTCCCACATGAGGTGGCCTTTTTTGTAGAAAAGCCCCTGTGGGCTTTTGTATGTCCATTTAATACTTAAAGTTCAAATATTAGTTGTAATATTTATGATAATTTGTAATGTAGCCCTTAATTTTATTTTAATTGCAAATATACCCCTGTTGATTCAATAGCTTATGTATTTGTTCCTTATTTTTATAAACATATTCTGAGCTCTTAAAAATACGAAAAAATATGGTTATGTGCCTTCTAGCATACACTTTCACACCATATTTTTAGATTATCATGTTAAACATTTTTGCTATTTACTAAAAATAAAAAAAACACTGTTTTGTACCTATTGAATTAAAAATTACGAAAAAATAAAACATTTTTAAATTTTTTCAGAAAATTATGTTTTGAATATTATTATTGTTTACAACACCAGACCAAAAAATAAATTTTAGGGGTATTGTGTCTCTCATTCTGATTGTCCTGCCCATTTTCTAATAGTTAGTGCAGTGTTTCACATAGTCTTCTACATCTTTGAACATGGTCGACCACCAAAGGATGTAGTGGAGTACTTTCGCTGCTGTTCTTCTCGATCATGACAATATGCGAGGACATGTGCAATTTCCACCTAAGGAATGCACCTTCTCCAGATACAATCTACTTTTAGTCTCACTTGTAGAATTGGACATCAGACAAGATTTTCTCTAATTTTAGTCTCGGCCAATCTTGTGAGCCGCACGATCTGACATGTGGAGAGCCAAGGACAACTGGATCCCTGAACGAATAAGTAGGTAAATTGCATAGACTCCCTCCACCCTTTTTGTAATTAGTGAATTGTCCTGTAAATATTTTTTGGTTTAAATTTTTTATATAGTTTAAAAATTTCATATTGTCTCCTGTATGTTTATGTAATTGTTATTTAATATGTAAAATTTCAATATTAGCATTATATTTTTAGGTAAAATTCCATTGAGACCCTTGCCTTTATGTACATTTGTAATTATACCCTTGCCAGGCTCAATATTTCTAAAAGTCTTTTTCTCTTTAATAAAATAGTTGTCGTGCCCCAAAAATCACCAAAAATCTGGATATATGCTTGATACCTGGACGCAGGTATCTAGATAATCTCTTTTTTGGAGCAGGTACTTGGATGCATGCTTGATCACGTATGATTTTACATTTGCATTTTATGCCACTCTCCTATTTTCTAAAAATCAAATAAAGCATGGTCGATCCCTTTTTGTCTTAAAAAAGCTAAAAAATTAGAAAATCATTTTGAAAAATTCCCAAAAAAATAGTACGCGTATTTAAGTATTATTAACCTTAAAAAATCACAAAAATTAGAAGGAAAAATTGAAAAATGCCCAAAACCTCTATAAAAATTCCTAAAATTCCAAAAATAATGGTTTTATTTCTTAATTTTTTTATATTATTGTATTTATATTAAAATTAATACGGAGAAATTTTGATAGTGTTTGATATTTTTCATCTCCATGCTTATTTCAGCCTATATTTTATTCATGTTTTAGGGAATTTTGGACTTTCAAAATATATAAAAATTAGCAAAATTAGCTATAAAATCTCAAAAATAGTAAAAAATTAATTAAAACCCATAATTATTAAATTCTGCATTTTTTGGTTATTTTTAATACTAATTAGATCTATCTTATCTATTATTGTATATATATATATATATATTATGTTATATATTTTAAAAGAAAAAAAGATTTAAAAAATAAAAAAATATATAAAAATAAAGATATAAAAAAGCATATAAATATATATAATTAAGAACAAAAATATATAATATTTAATTAAAAATTAAGACCCACTTTATTTCAACTAATATTATGATTAGCTATATATACAAATATACATGTATTATTTGTTAATAAATAATATAAAAGTGCTACATCGTGTGTTCCTTGTGTTTGATACCCTACTCTGCTTGTCACTATACACTCATTTTTGTAGTAAATTTTGATCCACAACATATTTTCATTCCTTGATATTCAATTGTGGGTTAATTGTTGTCTCAATCTGGATTTCTTGTCGATCACTTCAACGACTATGTTCCCGCCTTGTGTGGAAGATATGACTGCTCGATTTCAGGGTTAAACAAATGGTGCTGTTGCCGGGGAGCAACGAATTGTAGAACTTTTTTTCATATATAGTTGTTCATTATTTTTTTACATTTTTCTTCTATTTATTCTTTGATAGTTATTTTATTGTTCTAATCAATTTTTCTTGTTAATCTTTCATGCGAGGGATCTCCTGTCGACGACTATCTCTTAGGAGGTGGGTGCATCTGAGGCGAGCAGAGGTCGGCCTTCTCTTTGAGCTAACCAGGAGAGAACATGAGAGAAGATCAAGGAAGAAGGAGAAGAGCAGCCTTTAGCATAGCATTTTCCATTTTTTTTAGTGAGAGAGATATTTATTTTTTTGCACAATAATTTGTAATTAATTTGGATAGTACTCTCTCCGTACATGAGGTCTAATTTCCATGTGTTTGTTCGCCTGAGGTCCTCGTATCATATTTTTCATGTTTTATCGCCTTTTTTATTTGTTTCCCATGATTTGAGCTTCATGCCTTTGTTTTTATTTTTTTTTTTTGTGAGTGAGCCCTTAGATAATAGGTTGCTTGACTTGGTAGCTAGGTCCAAAGACCTAATAACATTGCATGCACCTATAACAATACACGCTTGGACTTAGTCAAAATTAATTGTCAGTTATTTAAACTTGAGATCGAGCGTCGAGAGAAGTGCTATACATCGCTTGCAGGATTCGTTCTGGTGAACACCGATGCACTATAGAGATCGGACTTTTGGATCTCATTTCTGAGTAATTAGCATTTGGTTCTTCCTGATAATAGCAGCTATTGTTTAGGATGCTTTCTTACTTTTTCATATCGTCATATAGTGTAAGTACTTCAGTTCTTCCTTACATCCAACATGGAGAGAGCTGGGACGAAGTGCAAGTAACTATATCGCATGCATTATTACTCACTAAGGTGAGATTTCCATCTCAGTGACCACTTGCACACCTTTTCCATCCTCTTTCCCCTACGTTTATATCACTTAGGACATAAAGGAAAAATACAAAAAAATCATTAGGCGGCATTCTCTTAAAAATACTCAAAAAAATTAAAAACCCAAAAATTTAAAAAGGGCTGCTAAATAAATTTGACCTTGACTAAAATTCGTAACGAACCATTCCTTGTTTGAGGTTCATAAAGCCCACATTATTTTCATGTACTCTCCAGACGGAGTAAGACATGACCCGCTAAGGATAAGAGCCCAAATCCTGATCTGTGGCACCTTGATTATCACCTAGGTTTGCAAAGTATTGACGTTTTTATCGTATATGAATGAGTAGGGCCTTTTCGATCATGGTGTTCCCGCTTTGGGTGGAGCATCCAACTTGGTCTGAAGTACTAAGCTTAGGCCATGCCCTCACAGGTGTGTCCGTCTCATAGGTTTGCATCTGAATAGATCCTTGCAAGCCCACAGATGATTCCGTTGCGAGTGAGGTCCGAAGTATTGGTTCGCCTATTGGTTTCTTTTCTCTATTTCATTGGTTGAGTAGCTGCCTAAGCATGAGATAAAGGACTTTTAAGCATAGAGATCACAAGTTACAAAGGAGGTGGAATAATTACGGGGCATTTGCCTGGTAGTACACACTCTCCTATAGGGTTAGCGTACTAAACGACTTGTTATAAGATTAACTGAAAATAACAATAAAATTGAAAAGATAAAAATAGCTGAACTTTTACAGCTTCTCATGTGTTGAGTGGGTGAACCTATCCCTTTTTTGTGTTTGTTTGATTTAGAATTAAGGTTAAAAGATCAATCCTACACAGTGTATGCCTTTTTCTCACTTTCTTCTCTTTGATTCCCTACTTGAACCCCTGCTCATTAAGAGCCTTCTATTGTTTTACACTTCCTTTATTTCTTGGTTGACCTCTGTATCATTCTTCCAATCTCGATCTCCTCTTGACATTCGAGATGGCGACACATGGATGGCTTAGTCGAGACCCAGCCGACACCTTGTAGGACTCGCAATATAAAGTCATAAGCTTGTAGATGTTGCCTGTGCTGGCTCACATTTTAACAAAGATGAGGACATTATCTGGCAAATCTTTGAAGAAATGGCTGAAGGAGAGGCCACTCTATCATTGTCACATGCCTATTAGTGCCATCCACAAAATGTTCAAACGCATGTGCATATGGCAGCATCCCACGAGCTGGACAGGGACGAGAGCTCCAATCTGAGCATTATTGGGAGCTACCTATCGAATGTAGACATCATTGAGAAGCAATAACAGGACCTGGAGAAAGTTGTTGTGATCGAACAGAGAATGCAAAACCTGGTAAACTAAATCAAATCACCAAGCAGTTGGAGTTGCTGGTGAGAACAATCAGCTTCTGCAACTCAATGTCTGCATCGGCCCCTACTCCAGGTGAGATGAAAAAAATGCACAATCACACCCTCCTCAACCGAGTCAATCCCAGCCAGTTGTCCAACATATCTACTACGTGCAAGCCCTAGAGCCATCAACACCCTAGAAGTCACAACGGTAGATGGTTGTCTACCAGTCGAAGCCCTAATACATTCAAGATCAGTTCTCCCCTCCACCACCTCTTATTTAGAAGGTTAACAATGTATGGTCGAATGATGTGCAACCAACGCATCCAGGCGGACCTCAACAGGGCCAGGTTGCAAACTCCCACTAGTTCCCTCAACAACAAGGAGGGAGGTTTGTCCAGAACAACCAGCCTCAACACCAACAATCCCCATAATTCCATGGCAATTGGAGACAGAACCAGTACCAACAATCACAATACTGATAGTATCAGCAAAAACAGCAATATGCGGTTGTGCCTTACTAGCAACACCCTCCTCAGCAGTAAAAACAACATCACCCTTTTTCTCAATATCATTCTCAGTATCCCAATCTGCAGTCTTAGTACCATCTGCAATACCAACGTACCCAACGCACTGAGGTATCTGAGGCTGCATCTCATGTGAACCTGCTTGGATTGCCTAGCCCAGCTTGTCAAGGGCCTTGCAGATCTCAGTCAAAAGTTGGATAATTTCACCACCACCAAAACCTCCATTCCCACACAAGGGGAGGCAAACCTCAACAATTTTAAGAAGAAAGAGCAGGTAGTCTGTGAAGTTTTAACCGGTCTTATAGAGTCAGATTCACATAATTTGTTTTTATCTAATGTTTTCACTCATAGGAGTGCGAGGATCTTGCAACCATTAGCCACGTGCAAGGGAACGAATAAAGCTACCACGGGGGAGTTGTCGTCTTCTTCTACATCTGTCGGATCAACAACCATACAAGGTGAGGAAGAAGAAGAAGGAGAAGCACCACAAAAACCCAAAAAAATCAGCAAAAGCAAAAATGTCAAAGAGAGCACCAACGGCATCAACTGAAGCACCAACCAACCAACCTTGGAGGAGAACGCACCTGTAGTTGATCTGATGCCAGCCGATGGGGCTCTGTTTGAAGATTTTGGATGCCTCCATTTTCTGGATGACCCTGCTCATTTTAGTCATACACATGTACAATTTGATGTGGGCACATATTTTGTTGTAAAAAGAACACTATTTCCCTGCTTCTTTTGATTATGTACATATCCCATTTCCGGATGCAATGAGAAAATCCAAAAAAAATAAAAAATTGAAAACTGCCTTGTCTGACTTTGATGTGGTGGAAATAATTCAGAATCATGTTCTTAAAATGCCTCTTCTCCAAGCCATCAAGTACATGCCTAAAATCAAGAAAGGTTTAAAGGAGGTATGTACCTCAAAGAGACAACAACGTAAAAGTCGTGAAAGAAATGTGAAGCACATTCTCACCGCGGCTAAAGTAAATGCAATCAACAATCTCCCAACAAAGAAGGACATGGGAGATCCTCTAGTTAGATGTCAGATGTTTGACCAAGAGTTCTACTGAACTCTACTTTATAGTGGATCCTCAATCAACCTGATGCCCATGCCATTGCTCAAGGAATTTGGGTTAAGACCTCTCAAGTCCACTAGAATGATCATGCTATTCACAGACACTTCCATTAAGCAACCCTGAGGAATCCTAGAAGATGTAATGGTCACCAATCACGGAATGCAGTTCCCTACGGACTTCATAGTTCTAGACATGGACACTTCATCCCCACTTATGCATACCCTGATAATCCTTGGATGATCGTTCCTTCGAACGGCCGAGACAGTGGTAAACTATGGCACCGAACAGATAACATTCTTTTCAAATAGTGATAAAGTGCCAATTGAGGTGATCCAAATGCCAAAACCTTTATCATCTGCATCAGATGAGAGTGAGACAGCAGAGCAGCAAACAGAAGACTGTGACTTTTTGACTGAGATCCGTGATACAAATTTGTTCATGGATGGCATCGAGACCCAAGCTTTCCTCTTCACAAAGGAAGGCTTGGACAACAAAGAAAAGTTCCTATATGTCCTTGAATATAAGATTCTTGTTGACTTGCCTCATGAATACATTCATGGCCACTTGTCCTTAGTAGAGCAAGATGCTACCATTGTAGATTTTTGTAAATAAGATTCAACCATTGAACAGCAATGCATTTAGAGCCAATAATGCCAATGGTGGACACACTACAGATGAAAGACCCAACATCATTGTCATGTATAGTTGTTGAAGTCACCGCTGAGGAGAAGCCCAACCTGTGCTCAAACCACTTCCAGCAAACATGAAGTATTCCTTCCTTACAAGCGCACCAATCATGTTCCATGTATTAATCGATTCACAGCTAACCGATGAACAAGAATCTCATCTTCTTGAGGTTCTAGAAAAAACCACAAGACATAGGCTGGAAAATTTTCGATCTTTATGGGATATACCCCTCACTGTGCTCGCATCACATATACCTTGAAGAGAATAGTAATCCCTCCCACGATTTCCAGTGTCGATTGAATCTAAACCTTCAGGAGGTTGTGATGTGGGATTCATATATCCCATATCCGACTCAAAATGGGTTAGTCCGCTGCATGTTGCACGTAAGAAGTCAGGGATGACCATGATCAAAAATGGCAAAGGAGAGGATATCGCAACCATAGTTCCAACATCATGACGCATCTGTGTAGATTATCGATGTCTGAATTTAACGACTAAGAAAGATCATTTTCCACTCTCCTCCATCGACCAGATGGTCAAAAGACTCCGGTTATAATCAAGTAATCATTGTTCCTGAATATCAAGAAGAGACAACCTCCACCAGTCCATTTAGGATGTATGCATTCCGCTGAATGCCGTTCGGATTATGCAATGCTCTAGTGACGTTCCAGCGATGTATGTTGGCAGTATTTGCAGATATGGTTGGAAGTTTTCTCTAGGTCTTCATGGACGATTCTCAGTCTACAGAGAGAACTTTGATAACTGTTTATCTTATCTAGACCAAGTTCTGAAATGATATTGTGTAGTGAACCTTGTGTTCTCTTGAGAGAAGAGCCATTTTATGGAGACCGAAGGTATTGTGATTGGACATTTCATCTCAAAGCATGGCGTGGATGTCGGCCCTGTGATGGTGGAAGTGATTTCAAATCCAGAGACACTTACAAATTTGAAGTAGGTCAGATAATTCTTAGGGCATGTCGACTTCTACCGACGATTCATCAAGGATTTCAACAAAATCACCTGACCCCTAACTGAGCTTCTAGGTAAGGAGGAAGATTTTATTGTTGATGACAAAGTCCTCCTTGCCATTACTCAGTTAAAAGAAATAATCACACAGGCCCCTGTCCTTCAACAACCAGACTGGTCTCTACCATTAGAGATCAAGACTGATGCCTCTGATTATGGCATTGGGGAAGTGTTATGACAGAGGAGAGATCATTTTCCATTTTCTATTTACTATGCCAGCAGAGCTCTGGATGAAGCATAAAGAAACTACATTGTCACTGAAAAAGAGCTGCTGGCAGTAGTATTTGCCCTTTCAAAATTCAAATCCCATTTTCTTGGATCCAATGTTATAAGTTATACAGATCACTCGACCATCAAGTATCTACAAGCCAAGAAGGATGTCAAACCATGGTTAATTAGATGGATCCTACTACTACATGAATTTGACCTCGAAATTCACGATAAACCAAGAGTTAAAAATGTGGTTCCCGATCACTTGTCTAAATTGCCAGAGCCAGACACTCTTAAGTAGAGCCTACTGCCAATCACATAAACTTTTCCAGATGAAATCATCCTATCAGTCACCTCCCTCCCCTGGTTCACCGATATTGTGAACTATCTTCTATCCAAGAAAACTCCACAAGATTGGCATAAGCTTAAAAGGGACAAGTTCCTATCAGATATCCATTTTTACGAGTGGGAGGATCCACATTTCTTTCGAGAGGGGGCAAACTACATCTGGGGAATATGCATTCCTCAGAAGGAAGTCCATAGTATCCTCGAGCATTGTCACTTCAGAGAATTAGGAGGAGACCACTCTGGAAGAAGAACGGCAACGAAAGTTTTACAATGCGGCCATTGATGGTCGACTCTATTCAAAGAGGCAAAAGACTTTGTCAAGCATCGCACTGACTTTAAGATACTGGGCGGTACCATAGGAATGAGAGACACAATGCCTCTGAAGTACATTCGGATTTCAGACGTGTTTGACAAGTGGGGCATTGACTTCATGGGCTAGTTCCCTAACAACCAGGGATTCGAGTATATTCTGCTCGTTGTCGATTATGTAAGCCGGTGGGTGGTGTTGGACATGTGAGCCCACGGCGAGCCACTATGCAATAAATGTTATTGTAATTCACTCCTTAATCTAAAATAAAGAGTACATAGTTTGCATAATAGGTCCCTTAGTGCAATTAGGGTTATGTACCATGGCCATCTTAATGATCATACAGCTGTTGATTCAATTATTGAATCATAGAGGCTGGTGCTTAGTTGAATATCTAATGAGTTAGATTGAGGACTCATCAAGCACCGTCAAATGATTATTAAGAGATGATCTCCAGCCTGAGTAGGAGATGGCAATCCTTTCTCAGTTAGGTTGATATCTGACCGATTTCTTGATGCAGGTCCTCTGCATAGGAATAGAGATTCGGAGGTGTCAGATTAGCTAGGTCAAAGGGTTGACTTAATGAGATCGAGATAACCAAAGTCCTATATCATATGCTGTCATGATATAGGCACACATCCTCTGACCGGAGACAGATGTGTTACTATATGTCTGAGTATGTACATTTGGCAGACCAATAGGTTGATAACCTAATCAAGGTCTATATACCGGCGCGATGGTGTGCATATAAGGGCATATGAGTAATACGATCTCTCAAAGGGATCATACAGGTTCACTACTGAACCGGAAGACATGAGCTTACTCATGAGATATTGGGAAGAATCAAATTCCGTGCGCACGGTCGTCTTGCTTTGGAAGCTTGACTGAATTTGTTGGTTTGATATAAACTTTTGGAAAGTATATGATCAAGACCTAGGTATGATATATTCTTTTGGAAAGTATATGATCAATACCGACTCCCAATGATCGAATGAGAAACTTACTGATAAAACCATGAAGTAGACAGTATAAAGTTGATCCAATACTTCGGGTTTAATCTGAGTCTTCCAGTATGCAGGATGTACAGGTATTAGGAATACCTGAGGGTGATGTGATCATAAACGATTGTATAACCATGACGCTTCCATTCCTAGGGAGTGATGAAACGGGTCTGGATTTTAGTGACTCCTCTCAGTAGAGAAGTAATCGTATTTTAGTCCTATTATTGGACATTGATCTGAATATGATTCAGATGCAATGAGAAGATTAGATTTGCGATCTTGATTTATCAAGCATCTATGGGAGGCCCGCGATCTGGATTTGAGATATGATCTCAATATCCATGTCACTATACGTGGAACAATACAATCGCCCTGTCCTTATCTCCAAGTATCTGCAGAGAAAGCGCATTATCCTTGAAGGAGTTCATGGATAATTCTATTGTTGATTTATGTATCCGAGCATTGAGGAAATGGATAATTAAATGTGATTTAATTATCATGATTAATATGATATCGATTCATATTATAAAGAGAGTTGTCTTAGATAATTAAATATGATTTGATTATCAAAGATGTAAATAATGTGAATATTATTCATGTTATTTGAGAACAAGAGAATAGAGATCCAAGATGATTAAATGTGATTTAATTATCATGGATATGAATAATGTGGATAGCAATATCCATATTAGTCATATATATTATAAATGTGATTTATAATATATAAGAGAGAGCTATTTGTAATTTACATTTGTTAATTAAATGTTAATGTGAATTGGATTCACATTGGACATTGAATTGAAAATGTAATTTACATTTTGTTTTGGGTTGTGAATATGATTCACAAAGTTTTCAATGGCAAGATTGCAATGTCTACAAAATAATTGTGAATTATTTTTGTAGAATAATTTGCAACAAAAGTTGTTGCAAATAATGGAGATTGCATAAGAGATAAAATAGCCACCTTCCTAATGGAGGAGGGTGGACGGCCACCACTCCCATTAGGAAAGGGAGGCCGTCCCCCCTCTCCACATGGAAGGAGGCTTTTCTCTCTTCCATTATCTCCATGTATTGATGATTTAATTTTGTGATTAAATTGTGTCGATTTATCAACATATATTTAATTTAAATTAAATTAATTGTTGTTGGTTTTACCAACACAAATATTAGCCATTAAAAGAAACACAATCAATGAGAGCCATTGGATTTGTGTTGTCCCATGGATTGAGATCCATGGATCCCGAAACCCTATAAATAGAGAGGCATACCCATGCTCTCTCTTTACAACACACAATGCTTGAGAAGCATCTCTCTCTCTCTCTCTTTCTCTCTAGAGGTCGTCCCTCTCTCTCCCTCTCATGGCCGTCCACCATGGATGCCATGGAGAGGTTCTCCATCGCTGCGGCATCGTCGTTATGCTGCCCGTTCTTCTGCTCGTGGATCTCCGTCTCCTTCGGTGCCCCTCGCTCGTGAAGATGACGTCGGATTTCGTGTGTCGAGATCAGGAGATCCGCCGCTTGGATCATCAACATGGATTGCGAGAAGCACGCGGTTCATCCCCGCGCTCGCAAGCGTCTCCTCCGTCGGATCGGACTTGAGACAGGAGATCTCTTCGTTTAGAGACTCGATCGCAACCACGCTTCAAGAGGTAATCATATTACTTGTTTGTGGTTTAGACGAAACGATTCGAGAAGTGTTCTTGGATCATGTGGTTTCGTCGTATAAAATTTTTTAAATTCTGCTGCATCGAGCCACTAGTCTGACTAGTCGCTCCTCGTCGTATTCGGTACGACGCTCACGCTTCCGTGATGAGCTTGAGGATCTAACCATATACTTCAGGTGGAGGCTATCCAAACCTGAACCACTAACATTCGTAGTGTCTGTCTTTTTCTAAAAGATCACATCATTACAGAGTTTGGGATGTCCAAAATATTGATATCTTATGAGTGTAGCCACTTCGTCAACAGAGAGGTAAAGAAGCTGACACATGAATTCTTCATAGAACATCTTGTCACCTCATCGTACCTCCCACAGTCTAATGGCATGTCCAAATGTTGAAATAGGAAGATAAAGACAATATTGCAGAAACTCATGCACCCCGATATAATGAATTAGTCGTAGTTGTTGTACTCAGTACTTTGGGCCTATTAGACCACGTACAAGTCACCGTTAGGAATGTCTCCATGCAGCCTAGTATACGGCAAGCCATGCCATTTGCCCGTGGAACTTATTCACAAATCATTATGGGCGACCAACATTATTAATTTGGATTCCAATAAGGGAGGACAGAACAAAAATTTGGATCTGAATCTGCTTCTAGAGTTTCGAGAGTATGCATATAACAACAACCTGATGTTTAAAGAAAATGTCAAGAAGTTGCACGACAAGTACATCCACCGCAAGACCTTCAAACCATGATAGAAAGTTTGGGTATTCGATGCAAAGCCCAACCTATTCCAAGGTAATTGAAGAGCAATTAGACATGGCCATTCATAGTTAAACAGATGCGTTACAATGGAAGTATAGTCATATGTGGTTTGTCAACTAACGCACAACCATTCGTGATCAACGGACTTCTGAAGCCTTATCTCGAACATGACACATTTTTGTCCATGGTTGATTCAATTCAGGTGGTCCAAGATGGAGAAATCACTGCAAAGCATCTACTCAATCAGACAAGGCTAGCAAAAACATTTTTTTAATAGTTAATTGTTTTCTTCTTTTCTTCATTTCATTCGTTTATTCTTCCGAAAAGTCGCATTCATCCCATACATCATTGCTATGCTTAGGATATGCTTCATCCTTATTTTAGGGGGAATAAATGCATCAGATGCTCATTCTTTAATCCATTGCCTATTTCCTCAACTTTTGACATTATTTCTATACTTAGTGATATTTTACCATAAGTATATGAGGAGACAGGCTAAGCTATTGAGTTATTCATTTATTCGTTTCCCACCCTCGATCATCTCTGCATTTGTATAGAGACGGCGATACTTAGGATTAATTGATCCCGAGTATAGGGGGGATTGCCGACTTCATATTCTTTGGTCGTTGTAGTATAGACTTTTCTATACTAAGTACGAGTTAGGTCTTCCTTTCTCTTTGATCTATGAGGACATAACTCAAGCTAAGTATAGGGGGGTTAATATATACCTTGTATAAATTTTAGCCATAACTCATATTTTCGTATTTTCAATAAATGAGCCTAAAAACGTATATATACACAAATTCATAAAATTATTATTCCTCAAACTATTGTTGTATGTACTGACTAAAAATCAGGTGAGAATGCTTTCCAAAATGTTTGGAAAATAGTGTGAAAATCTGATTGAAAAATATTTTGAAATCAATTTGAAAAATAGTTGTTAAATATTTTCAACCATTATAAAATATTTTATTTATAAAATTTTCTTTCTTTGCATGAAATATAAAAGTTTGAAAAATGATTTGCAAAAATTTGGAAAGTAGTTGCATAAATATTTTGAAAAATCTATATATACTATTTGAAAAACCTTTGCAAAATGATTTTCAATTGTGTGTAAAATATTTGTAAAAATTATTTGTCAAAATTATTTTGGACTCTAGTTTCTAAGATTATTTGAGAAAAAATAAAATTTTTTTAAAAAAGTTTAAGGAATATATACATCACGCTAAAATTCTTTACTAGTTGTGTTAATATAAAAATAATCACTTATCCCTTGTAAATTCTTAAAAACCCCACTCTTGTAAATATAAGATGCATCCCCATGTAAATAGTTGTAGCTATTTTCTTAGCCAAAATTTTTCATTTGCAAAAACCACAAAAAATTTGCAAAACCAAATATCAAAATCATTTGAAATATCTAAAAAGACTCTGCATTTGCATCATCTTTTCAAAAATCCATAAAAAGATCAAAAGTCTGAAAATTGCATCATGAAAATATTTTCCTACATTGTACATAGCATGACCATTTTTCAGAGTATTCTAGGACGATTGAACAAGTACAACTAAAGTCTGAAGATTTGAGCTTTATGTAGACCTTAATACACTTAATTTCAGAGGAACCCATTAAGGACTGGAATTGGAGATATTTCAGGTCACCTTGACTTAATTATTTAGATTCCATAAGACTGTGTTCATGAGTCAATTCAATGTGCCTAAATAGAACCCTTCATATCATCCGTACAACTCTTCAAACAGTGACTTGAATGGAATCCTCGCACCTAACACTTAGCTCAACGTAGATGGACTATTGAAAAATCTTGGGGTCTAAGCTGGGATGATGCAAGGCCGCTTTGTCAAGTGTGGCTCATGAACTATTCTTGGGGATTGCCGACACCAGTACTCTAACACACATCTTTTGATAATAATGACATCTAAAGACTGTAGATAGATTGAAACAATACTTCGGATGAGGGATGGTATACCGGCACAACTTTTTCTAAGACCCCAAAACAGTGGGTGGAACAAAAGATGTTATATACACATGGGCACAAACAAGAATATAGATGCTATGTAATGTCAAAGAAAATATTCAATAATGCTTTTAACCAAAAACTCCATGAATATGAGCTTCAGATAATGTCATCTTCTTAGTGAAGACTCGGTTACACTGATCGACTTCATGCGGGAATGAAGACTACACTAGTCCATTCCCATTTCTCTTCTTATTCTTCTAATATCCTATCCCATTCGATTGTAAAGATCAGAAGCACCTGACCTTAGAAGGAAATACATGACTCCACGAGGACGAGTTATCATAAGAGCAGACACCTTGGTCGTTCAATTGTTTTGTCCATGGAGAGCTAAACAAATTCATAGACATGTTTCTATCATTTCAAGGTCGCAAGAGTATGCGACGGAACCTAATAGTTGTTGTGTCACAAATCCTAACCTTTATGGGATTCCGAACACATCACTAATCCAAGTGTCTTATCTGAGCTCCAAACTTTGATATTAGTAAGACAAGTTTAAGATTCGGAAATTATCCCAAGTTATTACCTTTTCTTTTCTATATTTTCTTCACCACACTTATAGGCATATGTGCATGCTAGGGACTAACAAAGGCAGTATGGGTAGTGTTGAATCTCCATTTCATCACATTTATTATTTTGTTTAGGCCTTTAAATCCTAGTTGAATGCATGCATATACTATTAATTTATCAAAATAAACATTCATTAATGTGTTTCAAATGTTGTATAAAATATTGTATACATATAGTATTTATTGCCAAAATAAAAGACTAAAGGAAAGAAAAGAAAAAGAGTGAAGTGTCAAGGACATTGAAGTGACCCTAGCCCTTGAGACTCAGTCATCATGATGACTTAGTCGACAAGAAATAAAGTAGGGTGAGATAGGGCACAAATTGTCAGAAAATATAGAACAGATAACTCTACAAAATAGGCCAACTATTACTTTTTGGGACCTATTTTATTCTTTATTATTTATACCTCCAATAATGAATCTTTGTACATGAAAATTGTCGATAAAAATATAAAGAAAAATACAAAGTTTATTTCACACAAAATAATGTACAGTGTACATTTTATATAAAAAATAAAATCTTAAAATCAAGACTTCACAGACCTATATATCCCAAATAAAAACTCAAAATGTATCAAATCACATTTAATTGCATATATCTTTTAATAAGCTATTTAATGAGGGTAGTTTCATTTTTTTGGAGTTAAGGTGTGAAAGTTAGGTTTTGGACCCTACTGTATAATATACTAGATTTAATAATCATTTTATTTATTCTTTATTTTTTTATAATTTTATACTTTTATAATTTTGTAAATATTATTTACAGTATATGTACATATTAAAACTAAAATAAAAACACAAATAAAACATTAAAATAAAATACTTATATAAAATACATAGGTAAAATACATGTACTTATACCTATAGATATCATACTCCTTTTTAATTAAGTGTATATAATACTTCAGAAAAATAACATAAAATTATATTTATATGTATAAAAATAAGTTATCAATCTATAAAAATAAAAAAATAAATAAACAAATTTAAAATACAAAATAAAAAATACCTAAAATAAAGGTAAATATACCGATATATACCCTAAAAATTAACTTGTGCATAAACACCTCTAAACAATAAATAAAAATATGCATATAATACTACAGAAAAATAGAAACATTTTTTATTTTATAACCTAAAAATAATAAAATAAGTTACTATTTATTATCTATTTTCCAATGCATTTTTCTTTGGAATTTCATGGTTGGTCTACGTCCACCAACTAGGCGTGACTTTTTGTTGACTACGATTAATTATTCGGCCTAACCTCTAAATCTTGTCAAAGCTTCATGAGGCCTCCAGTTCGCCGAATTGTCACCACCTCCTTTTTCATCCATTCCTCTTGAGACTCCCACCATTCTGTTGGCTCTTCGTCCAAGATCCACGCCAATCATAGAATCCTCACCAACCCTCGCTCGATTTCAGACCATCACTCCCCGAAAAAACCTCAAAACTCTCTTATAAATATACCCCCTTCACCACCTTTTTATTTTTTATCCCACTTTATCGAGATTTAGGCCCTCAAATCACCTATATGAGCTTCTTCATGGTGACAGCAAGGTAAAGCTCATAGTTTGCAACGAGGAGAAGCAAGTGGAGGAGGTGAATCCACCACATCGTCGGAGCGTCACTGGATGGTTTTGCTCCTGGATTCTCATGTCCATTGATCCCTCTTTTCCTTCATTACTAGGTAATATTGTAGTGTAGATTTCATTTTTCATCACTAATTGGTAGTTTAATCGAGCGATTGGCACTCAAATCGAAAAGCCCCAATTCCTTGAGCTTAGGCTCCAAGTCAAAATCACTATGATTTGACAGTCAATCTGCCCGACTTCCACGCAATCTCGTTCCCCTTAGACTTCTCCATTGATTTCCCACTGCATCCATCCCAGATCCATCGTTGATATAGGAATCAGTGCTCTCTCCGCTTCCCATCATTGGAGCTCCCCCACCCATTCCATTTCCCTTGTTATTGAGAGAAAACTCCGAGTCGAGGAGATAGCACTTGTACTCGTAGACTTTTGGTGCTAACTTGTAGGATTTTCAAAGCCCCTGGGACATCAATGATCACCTGGAGTTGTCCAGGTAATTGAATCTCACGGTAGAATCATGCTCCGTCTTTCCTCAGCTAGACCCTACAACTGCATGGGGATGAAGCCCAGCTATCTTATGGGCTTGTTGGAGGTGAGAACGACCGCTGGAGCTCAGAGGAACAACAAATTAAAGCTTGTAGAAGTGTTATTCTTGTGTGTTCTTGCATCGCCCTTCCCCATCGTTCGATTAAAAATAGCGGTCCATATCTAATACGAAACGTTGATTATTTACGAAGGGGTATGGGAATAGATTTGCATGATCTGACATGTGGCGAGCCCAGGATGGCTGGATCTCGACGAATAAGTGGTTGAATTGTATAGCCTTCCACTGCCCTTTTTGTAATTAGTGAATGCTCCTATAAAATTTTTTGGATAAATTCCACGTAGTCCCCTGAACTTTCTGTTTATTGCAATTTAGTACCTACCAAAGACACGTGCAAGCACACATTTTATCTTGTAAAATGCATAGAGGCCCCCACAGGTTTATGCAATTATCTTTTATTATGTAAAATTTAAATATTAGCATTAAATTTTGGTAAAATTGCATTGAGACACTCGCCTTTATGTATATTTGCAATTATACCTTTGTAAGGCTGAATATTTTTGTGAGTATTTATCTCTTTATTAATTATAGTTGTCATGTCCCAAAAACAACCAAAAATAGGAGCATGTTCCTGGATGCATGATTGATCACGCTATGATTTTACATTTGCATTTTAACTCCTTTCCTATTTTCTAAATATCAAATAGAGCACAACCAGTCCCTATTTGTCTTAAAAAAGCCAAAAGAATTAGAAAATTGTTTTGAATAATTCCTCGAGAAAATTAGTAGGCTTATTTAAGTATTAATAATTTGTAAACAAAAAATCACTAAAAATAAGAAAATGCTAAAAAAATTAAAAACCTTCGAAATCTCTACTACAATTAATAAAATTCACAAACTTCCAAAATAAGTGGTTTCTATTTCATAATTTTCTTTATGTTTCTATCCTTATATTAAAAGTAATTTGGATAAATTTTGATACTGTTTGATATTTTTCATCTCCATTTTAATTTCGACCTATTATTTATCCATGTTTTAGAGCATTTTTTCTTTAAAATATATAAAATTAAGCTAAAATAACTAAAAAACAAAAAAGAGTTAAATATATTTAATTCCAAAGAAATTTTTAATTATGCAATTTTTAGTTATTTTTAATACTAGTTAGATCTATCTTATTTATTATTGTATATATACTTATATATATTGTATTATATGTTTTAAAAGAAAACGAAACTAAAAAATATAAATATATAAAGAAATATATGAATACAAAAAATTAAAAATAAAAAGTAAATATAATAATTTATTAAAAATTAAAATCCACCTTATTTTCACTAATATTGTGCATAGCTATATATACAATTATACCTATATTATTTATTTATAAATAATATAAAAGTGCTACATCATATGTTCCTTGTGTTTGACACCATAACATGCTTGTCACTATACAATCATTTTTACAGGGCCTATAAAAAATTTTGATCCACATTGTATTTTCATTGCTTGATACTCAATAGTGGGTTAATTAGTTTCATAGTCCGAATTTCTTATAGGTCACATCGACGTTTGTGTTCCTACCTTGTGTGGAACATATGATTGCTTGATTTCAGGGTTAAATATCTTTCAATCTCTCAATAAACTAATCAATAAAGGGCAAAGGAAAGTGATTCTTCATATTAGCTAAATTCAGGCTTCGGTAATCACACTGGCATACCATGAAGTAGGTACTTGGGTTGGAATCTCTTCACCACGGTCGTTCTTCACGATCGTGATCTAGGATTTCTTCGAGACCACATGTAATGGGTCAATTCATTTTGAATCTGAAATGGGATATCTGAAGCCAACATCACACCATTTTCTTATCTCTTTCCTGACAACCTCACGTTGGTTTTAATTAAGACGTTGTTGATACTCATGGGAGGGTTTACAGTCATCCTCTAAGTAGAAATGATGTGAGCAAAAGATGGACTAATACCACAGAGATCCTAAATATTCCATCCAATAACCTTGCGGATTATCTCGATAACCTCTAGCACGGGAGATTCTTATTAAGCGGTCAACTGCGAGCTGAGGATGATGGGAAATATTTTGTGGGAGACCCGCAAGGAAGACATATTTCAAAGTTGATGGTAAAACCTTTAGCTCAGGTAGGGTTGGAATCAAGTCTTTGACGACCTCTGCAACTGCATTGGTATAAGGTATGTGATTTGTACTATGTGAACTTCCAATTGTGGCTACTAACGTCTCAACAAAAAACCTTAGATAGATCTGCAACGAATGATCTCTGCTCAGAAAGTGGTGGTTCATCATGATGTTTAGAGTCAGTAATCTCATAAATAAAGGTATCAGATATCTCAACAATAATATCTGAAAGATGTCTCCCATCAGTGCATATCTCAAGAAATTTATCAAGTTGCTCGGATATCTTTACCTCAAAACTCTCAGAAAGAGGCATATCATCAATATTCTCATAATAACGTGCCAAAGGAATATCAGTAGGTGCCTCCAAAAACTCAGACCGGTCCTCAGAAATAAGCTCAAAGTGGCCATCAACAAATAACTTAGTTGGATCAACAAGGAATCTCATGTCCATTGTGCTTTGTCAGATGGCCTATATTGGAAAGGAACTCTTGAGTATATATGAAATTAGTGAAAAAAATCTTTCTCTTGGAACTCTGCAAGAAACTCACAGCCCTCTGGTTCTGGTGTAACTCTCTCTCTCTCTAATCTGTTGTTGTTGATGGCGGTGATGGTCTAGGATCAGGGATCATCTCAATTTGTACCTTATCACTATGAGAGTGAAATATGGTCTCTCCATTACTGTAATCAACTACTGCTTTGGCTGTTAAGAGGAACGATCAGCCTAGTATGATTCGTGTATGGAGTAACAATGCAGGTATGTCTATATCCAAGACAACAAAATCAACATGGAATTTCATTCCTTGTACCGTTACGATAACATCCTTTAAAATGCATCTTGGCCTCTTAATCGATCTATGGGAACACAAAAGGATCATCTTGATTGATTTAAGAGGTCCTAACCCAATCTTAGTGTGTAGAGAGGATGGCATAAGATTAAAGGAGGAACCATTATCGAGAATTGTACGATCAAATTCTAGATTAAAGATTTGGTAATGGAAGTGAGGTTCTTCCTTATATTTCTTCGTGGGAAGAAGATTGCTGATGGCTCGAAGTTTGGCCATGGTAAATATATGTTTTTCTATTTTCTATCGTCTGTTCTGCCTTGTTAGACGCTTTTGAGTACATGCTTCTTTCATTCCCTTTTTAACTCCAGGCATGTACTCCATGACCTTAAGAAGTGGCATCTCTAAGAATATGTTCTGTAAGATCTCAAGCACTCCAGGATTAGATAGGGTTGTTCTATTTTTTTGGAGTTTTTTAGTCTTATTGAAGACAGAAGGAAATGTCACAGAATCAGAAGAAACATTTAAATGTGCATTTCCATTATTCAAAAGTGAATCCCCATTTACACTAGTGCAACCTTTATCAATCTGTACAATGTTGTCCAAAACATGAGTAGAAGAAACAAAATCAAAAACAGGTCAATTTGTTGCTAATTGTATAGAAGAATAATCCACGGCTAGTGTGTTCTTCCTCTCTATTGATGGTGAACTTCATCTTTTAGGTGAATGTGAAGGTAATGGAGATGGTGAAATGGTGAAACTCCAGACTCGGTTGTTGCTACACTGGGCTTCTCAACTGCAAGTGAAGGAGATGATGTGGATGATGATGCTCTCTTTGTGGTTCGATCTCCCAACCCCAACTGGTGAGTAAGCGGCTGCAATCTTCTATAGCTCCCGAGACAAATTGTGTCAGATAACATGTAATATCAAGGGCCCTACCTATCTAGGGTGTGGGTGGGCTATTGGATACCCGATCTTTCTGTCTGAAATTTTTGGGGTTGGCTTCGACCTGTGCCGGGATCAGTGTCTTGGTAGTGGTCAGGTTGTCGATCCTCTGAGTCAGTTCGTTCATGTTCTTCATGAGCATTGAAAATTGATCTAGTCAGGATTCACCGAAAGGGCCTATGGATGCTCAATGATTATTTGTCTCTGAGACTGGTAATGTGGAGGTTGTTGGTAACCATACTGATGTTGATAATGACGAGGAGGAGGATGTGGGAATTGTTAATAAAATACAGTCTCTTGTTAGGTAGGATGACGAAAATATGCAGACTGCAGCTATGACTAGCCTTTCTCTCTAGTTTTGGAACTGTGGTCGAGATTTATAATGATGCTGGAATTGCTAGTGCTGGTAATGCTATTGTCTGCTTCCATGAAACTGGTGGGTGGGTCTCTGACCATGCTGAAAACCCAACTAGCCTTGACCTGACGAACAGGGCTGGCTGCGTCTCGGTCGAACCAGATATCGTTCTCCTCCTGAATGACAGGTTGAGGTGGAGATCGCTGCTCATGAATGTATGCTACTTCTTGCTGGTAGGGAACTATCTTTTGTGAATGCTGTGGGACCTGATCAGGGGTTTGCACATAGTAAACATGCTAAAATGCGGATGGTCCTCTGGTTCTCAACTGGGAAAAGAAGTCTGCTCCCGAGCAGAAGTGTCGACTGCTGCACTCGCGCTCAGAACTGCGTTGATTGCATTGATAAGAAGTTACAGGTGCTTTGTGATTTCATCCATCTTGTCAAGGTTCTTCGTCCTTTGTTTGATCACTTGGAGCTTCTCAAGCTCCTTAGATCGCTTCTCAATGATGTCTACTTTGGATAGGTGGTTCCCAGCAATGATCAGATCAAAACTGTCCACCCTATGCACTTCATGTGATGCTGTCATATTGACGGCCTTGTGGGGTACTGTAGGAAATATAACATGAGTCTTTTGAATAATACGTGAAGAAAAAAGAGCTACTGAGCTTTCCACCATCTCCTCCAAAATCAGATAAAGGACATCCTCATACTTGTTGAAGTGACTTACCCCATAAGCGGCATCTACCAACTTCTGGTTTTCTATGCTTGACCCCCAAAGAAATTTTGCACTATGCTTGTCTTGGGAATATCATGGTGGTAACTCTTCTCTGTTAAGTATTCAAATATTTCCCATGCCTCCTGAATAGGGTCATGGGACATCTGGGAGAAGTGAGCAATCAATGATCGTATTTGGTTGAGACATCCGAGAGGCTAATATTTGTTCAAAAATGTGAACCTCAACTCTTCTAAAGTAGTGGCATCCCTTCCCAAGTGATTTATTGAATATAAAGCCTTGTCCATCAAACTAAACGGGAAGGCTGTCATCTTTACTACCTCTAATGGGACATTCGGGTAGTGTATTGTTCTGCAAATGTGGTTGAACAGTTGGAGGTGTATGTAAGGCTCTTCATTTATTTTTCCATGTACTATAGAGAAAAGTGGTAAGATTGTGGGCTTGATCTCAAAATACCCGAGAATCATAGGGATTTGAATCCTTGAATTTATTTGTCCTGCCCTGGACTATAGACATCTTTTAATGTTAGCCTAGCCACTACCTCAATTGGTTCTTCTCCCCCATTCCCACCTCCTCCATTGTTTCTATGATCCTCTCTCATATCGTATTTGTCTTGCCTAGACTCGAGAATAATATCTCTTAATGCGGTCTGAAAGACAACATGTTCTGTTAACTGAGCTGAAATGGACTTAATAGAGGCTAACATAGTGTTGTTTATCTCAGTCTGTTCGACCATGGATCCATTGCCCGTGGGAGGCATCAAGTGTCCAGAATCTAACTTTAAAGATTTGCATGACACTCAATTACTCCTCAGAAATGATGGAGTCCCATATACCTGTTCAAGATTAGAGCTAATGTCAAACAACAGATTGATTGATGTGGTGAAGGGTGAAGTGGAGAAAGAGGAATATTTGGGATGTGAGTCTCCCCAAATAGAAGACGAAAGAATCGGAGTGTGAAATGAGTTTGCAAAATCCGAATGGGGAATTCTCCAATCCGACATCTTTGAAATCAATAGGCAAGATGAG
Organism: Ottelia alismoides; assembly: GCA_037367405.1. Lineage (NCBI taxonomy): Eukaryota > Viridiplantae > Streptophyta > Magnoliopsida > Alismatales > Hydrocharitaceae > Ottelia > Ottelia alismoides. Next base: position 99,808 of record JAZKJV010006212.1, read on the forward strand.
GGAACATGAAGGTCAATGTAAGAGGAATATTTGTATCACAGACGAAAAGCATTGAAGGGTCTCTAGCACTAGTATTTAATACACAATACAAAACCCCCCTTTCCACAAACTCATAGAAGTGGAAACTGTAAGAGTTTTATCTTTTCAATTTTAGTTGGTCATAAATACAATCTTTGAAAGAGTTAATGAGCTGTTAGGTGACTATATTTCCCAACAGACTGGCATGATTCTTACGACTAGTTGCACCTACTTTCATCCAGAATGGGAGTAAGTGCATGCCGTAAAAATACGGCTACCCGTTACTTGAGGATGGAGCCTTGCACAGTGTACTCTGAACAACCCACTATGCTATGGAAATCCCGACCATTTACTGGCTACCCTTATTTCCTAAATGAGAAGTAGCTAATCATTTTTATTTAACCAATAGTCTATAAGAAAATCTTGACTTGACTCTATCATAGTATTCGTCCCTCTCTTACTTGCAAGTAAAATCAAACAATGAGGGGGGTTAATCTCCCCCAAAATAAGAATTTTTCTATTATGTTTATTTTAGGGTCGAGTTTTCTTTAGCAGCCCCAATTTTAAAGGTTATTACTATTTTGAATATTTTGCTATGAATCGTCTATCGAGTGTCCAATTTCCCTTTTAATTTATTTGAGTGAAAACAAGGGAGAAAATCAGAAAAGCCAATGCACGATTAAATACATGGAGGGGTTAGAGATGCGTACCCTGTCGCCAACACTCTACATGCTGGGTGATCTGCAAATTATTTAAATACATGAAATAAATCTAATCTAAATGATGCACGTGAAACGTCCTAACAATAACTTCTATTAGCGGGCAAAAACTATTTAATTTGACTAAGTCCAAATACGCTCTACTCTACATGTATGACAATTCTTGTTTAGGTTTTTGGACCTAATTAATTTCATGGCTCAAGCAATTTAATTAAAGAAGTCACTATGGCTCAACACAGAAATCCATGTGACACAAACGTAAACAATGTGGTGAAAAATAAAATCAGTGAGGTCCCCCAAGTAGATCGGCACTTGGTGAAACAAACCCCACAAATAGAGTATGTGATGCCCTTTTTACAAGAATTTTTGAATGCAGAAATTAAAACTATCTATGCTGCAAATGATAATCTCTTTAAAAACCTTTTTCTACTAATCCTATGCTCTCAAACGGCTCAGTAGAGAATCAAGCCGCCTCCTCTTTGATTGGGTACGCCGACGCTCCTATGAATGTCGCCCTCGCTCATCTGGCCCTCACAAGAAAGAGGAAATAGAAAATAATGTGTAAGAGACACAATTATAAGAATATGAGAAAAAATAAAGAAAATGAATATTACCAATGAAATGAATGAATATTGACAAAAAAATACAACCAAGAATAGTAGGTCAAAGTGAAATCCTAACTACCCTCACCATGCCTTGCCGGCAAAGATGCCAATTTGTTGAACATGGAATCTTCAGGGTATTAATTATGGAGAATTATGTATAATGTTGTTGCAACCCTAAAAATCCTTCAACAAAAATTTATTATTTTCTCAAGCCAAATGAACTCAAGCAGGCTACAAATCCCAAGTGTTATTCTAAGAATTTAAAAAAATAACGTAAAGACGAAAGGAATTCCTAAGTCGAACTATGCTTGGTTTTACCTTTTTAAAATTTTGTATATTTTTTATATGTTTTCCGATCTTATATTTTTATTCTTTTATTTTTGCAGAAGGAATATATATTTTTAATTTTATTTTTAAACAATAGAATATGAGAATGATAAAATAAACAAACTATACAGTGCTACATTTATGGAATTTTTAATTATAGCAAATATATACAAAACAATCGTTTAATTTTTTTTTGGGTTTTCTAACTTTTTCTAAAGTTTTTATGATTTTTCCAGAATTTTTCAAATGTTTTTAAATTTTTAAAGAACTAAAAATATAGTGAATAATGTAAACAGTTTGCAGTGAGAGTGTTTTTGAATTTTTTAAAAATAACAAACAAGAACGAAAATGGATGCAATATGCACAAGATGAAAGAAAGATTTTAATATTTCCCAGAAAGCCATTTTATGATTTTTTTTGTATTTAATAGATTTTATATGAAATTTTATTATTTTTTTGCATTTTTTATGGTTTTTATAGATGATAAACAAGCAAAATTGATATACAATTATAATAAATTAAAACAAACAAACAAGTACTTTTTATAAATTTTGGAGAAGTTTTTATTTTTTTAATGATTTTAATATTCAAATATGATGCCTTTAGGTTGTTTTTGATTTTTTTATAAATAAGAAAAATAATGGAAATGTAATATAAAAATTATGGAGACAAGCTAAGTGTTTCAAAGGTCTAAGTGAATTTTTGTGGAAATTTTCGAGTCCTGCTAATAATTTTTATTTGATTTTATCATGCAAAATAAAGATGAAGACTCACAAGGACTAGTATGCAACTATTTATTGATCACAGACTACATGATAACAATTATGAAAAAAGGGGGGCTAAAGATGCAAAAATCCCAAACTCTCATGCGCCCAGATACGTGCACCTTGCTGAATTGGAATTAAATGTGAATAAAATAAATTTGAGGTGCGAATAGTAATAGGGAATCTTAAATCAATATATTGAAAATTCTCCAAGTACTCATACGTTGAGCATGCTCCACAGTTCAAACGGGGCTTAATCCAATTAAAATAAAAGTGAAGAATAAAAATGCGATTGTTCAAATAAAGGAAATACAGACACATATCCTTCTAGGGCTTATTAACAAATAAAATAAAAAAGAAGGGTAGAGGTGCAATTATACCTTTAAATGACGTGGTAAATTAAAACACTCTAGAAGTCTTATCGGATGATGGAAATTGAATATTGCATGGAGGGAATCGATTACATTTGATGATTCTATCTCGTGACTCAGATTTAGGGCTTTTTGAATGGGTGAGATCAGATCTAGGGATGATGTTATTGATTATGTGTGAAGAGGTGCCTTAGAAGAACTGGGAATTGGGCAATGTCTGGAGAACTCTATCTGGCTGAATCTCCCTCATCTGAGATCTACCCCTCATCAACTCACTCTCAAATCGAAGCTTCTTCTATTCTGCATCTGATATGCACCTTGGATCAGTGATAAAGCACTGGATCAAAGATCTGGAAGGTTCTGAATAATGGTGCTCCAGGAACCTGCTTCAACTCCTAATCTCTACATTTTCTATTGTTCTGGAGCTTAGTTCATATGCAATGGATAACTCATGATCAGAAGAGGCATCCGACCAACAAATCTGGTCAGAGACATATAAACTAATGGGTGAATGAGAGTCTTCGGCATAGGTTGTCAGAAGGGAGATCATTCTCCTGATCGACGATGATATGGAGGTTCGTATATGATGGAAGAAACGAAGAAGGGTGGAGAGAGTGTGTTGACATTGTCGTAAGGGGTCAATAATGGTCAGAACTCCTATGAAATGAAGATTGGAGGTTTGAAGATGGTGTTTTGATCTACATGATTCGAGTGAAATCAAGGCAAAAAAATGAATGCTAAATCAAAGTTAGATTACATGGGGTACCAAAGAAATGGAAGAAAAACTAAGATTGCGTCGATCTGCGGCTAGGCGGAGAGGTCGAAACTTGTGGCAGAGGACTCTGGTGAATGATTGAATCGTGATTGTTGACACTCCTTCTCACACTCCCTATTGGAGGAATGGGTCTCTGTTACCGAAGACTCTCCTCTGCCACTCAATCTCGGGTGAAAATGAGGCCAAAGATGGATTAATCCTCAGCGGAGGTGGAGGGTTTAAATTTATTGGCTGAATCCCGATGGATTTTGAACTTCAAAATGGGAGCAATTCAAGGTATAGAAGATGGATCTAAGATGCCACAGATGGAGAGGAATGACTGGGATATAAATTCAGAGAAGGAGTCGGGGGGCATTCTAGAGTGACGCGCGTGGGAAAGTTATGTGAAGGAACGGATCGACGAATAGGCGAGGCAAAATCAGCACAGACCAGCTAGTTGACTCCGGTCAATAGACCCCGTCTGGCCAATCATAGGGCACAAAGAATACAGAGAAATTAAGCTAAATGAAAAAAATCAATGAATGAATAATTAGTTCGATTAAAAGTCAAAAATGAATTTATTTAATTACATAATATATATAAAAATGCTAAGAATAAATTAAGGTTAATTTTAGTTAATTTCAATTAGTTAAACATTGTATTTACAAGGGTTAGAATAAATACAAAGTGTTATTTATAGGTATAAACACTTATAGATACAGTATTTTGATTTTTAATTTTTAATTTACTCAAATATATATACATATTTAATTTTTATTTTTTAAAAATATTTTATGAGGATTTTAATGTTATTTTTATTTTATTTTTAAGAATTTTTTTATTAGGTTATATAACTAGGCATATATTCAATATAATACATGGTGGTACTTATACAATGAATAAATGTTTTTAATTTTTTTTTTTATTTTTTTTTTTATTTTACATGGGTTAAATATGATATCTACAAGTAATGAAAAATATCATATTCACAATTATGTACAAGAAAATAATATACAAATATATTGTGTATATATAGGTATAATATACATTCTTACCCCAATTGGCCACATTTCACATCTTAGCTCAAAATTTTATAAAATCACCTCCATTTTAAAGAATAATTGATTTGGAGCACAATGAAAGTGAGTTTACTGATTTTGGAGTTCAGGTGGAGAAGATATTAATCTTTGAGCTATGTGGCTTTTTTGAGAGTGGGATTATTTACACTATATACACAGATTTATTTTGCAGTTATTTTTATTATTGACAAGAGGATTTTATTCAAAAATTTCAATAAGAAATCATGATTATTTACAAAGGGTTAGATGATATAGATGATAAACTCATTAAAGAATTGTGTATTCTAGACAACTATACATGTGAGGAAAATATGCAGGTATCAAGATTTTTTTGGGTGATTTTGGCCTTATCTCCCCATACTTTATTCCTTGTAGATCAGCTCAAGTCTTGACCTTCTGTCGCAGTCTGATTAAGCATGTATCTATTACATGCATACAGTCGATTACTTTCTTTATTTTTCCATTATTTATTTCTTTATTTATTTTTGGCTAAAAGGTGAAAATGCACAATATTTATATAAATATGCAGGTTAGTAAGAGTATATATTTTTAATATAAATAGGTACATTATAAGGGATTTTAAGCAAAAATAAATTAATAAAGATGATTAAATGCATATTCATTAGTGCTTAATACCAGAATTCGTCTTAGCAATACCAGCAGTGCACTTCCCGTCCTCCTCACCACTTTTCTCAGGATACCAGCAGTAGTCTCCCCAGCACTATCAGAGTCAGAGGACCGATCAGGGCGAATCTTCTGAGGTTGCGCCGGAAAACCCTGCTCTTGCTTGCTTGGCGCAATTAATGAAAAACATGGTTTAAATGAGCCAAAAGATTGATGACCTGACAATTGTTAAGACCATCATCTCAGCCCAGGTCAAGGCTAATCCAAATAATTTCTGATGTAAGGAGTAGGTAGCTTGCGGTGTTCTACCCAATTCAGATAAAAATAACATGTTTATATCTAGCGTTGATACTCTTCGGAGTGGTAGAATACTTCAGTCATCAACGATAGTGAAGGGAAAGCTTGTTGCATATGATGGTGAGCAATCAACCATGCCAGCAACAAGAGCCACACATTTTAAGAGGAGCACCATCTGCAAAAAATGAAAAAAATGAATAAAATACAAATACACAAAAATATATCAACAACACTAGATCTAATGGAGTCCAGTCAACATTGGAAATTCCTGCACCTGCATCAGATCCATAGCTAGCCAACGAAGCCAAGACCGCATTTTTTGGTCCACCACTTGTAGATGTTTCTACATAATTTTCCATCAAGATATACACATGATTTTGACAAAATTTTGAATTAAAAAGTTTCATATTTTATACATATTCCATTTCTTGAAGCAATGAAAATGATCGAAAATTTAAAAATATTAAAATTATTTTTTTTTGATCCATATATTGTGGAAATCATTCAAAACATTGTCTTAAATATGTCATAGATGAAAGTCATGGAGTGCATACCAACAATAAAGAAAGGACAGAAGCATGTACAACAAGGCATCGACCTTGGCCCTACAACTATGACACCAGAGTGGAAAGAATGAAAAACATATCCTCATCATGGCAACTATCAATGCCATCAATGATCTCCCTGATAGGATGAATGAAAAACATATACACATCCGGTGTAGCTTGTTCAATCAGGAGTTTAGCGAACATTGCTCAACAATGGGTCTTCTATCAATCTTATGCCAGATTCGCTGTTCTCATAAATCGGGATAGGACCACTTAAACCAACCAGGACTATTATGTTGTTTACAGACAAATCAATAAAGTGACTTACGAGCATGTTGGAGGACGTGATCGCCATGGTTCAGGGAATCCAGTTCCCTATTGATTCTGTTGTGTTAGACATGGATGCCTCTACACCTCTGCTCCAAACCTCCTCAGCTGTGGTAGTAGTAAACTACAAGACTGGAGAGATTACATTTAGCTCCATCAATAACAAAGTGTTGATAAAAACTATACCTGAGCCGAAACCCACAGAGGCTACATTTGTGATGAGTATGCTTACGCCCTGAAGACTACGACATTCTTGCAGAGATTCAAGATACAAATCTATTCATGGACAATATTGAGATCCACGAATTCCTTTTCCCCAAGGAAGGAGTGGAGAGAGCAGTCGAATTTCCCTCTATCAATGATAACAAGATTTTTGTTGATGCACCTAAATAATTCCTTATGGGCCCCATGAGTTTTGAAACCAAGAGCATATTATTGAGAATTTATGCAATCACGAGGATATTGTTGAAAAATTATGTGAATCATTGAATGAAGGTTGAACTGACAAAGGAGGACACTAAACTGATGAAAGAGCCAACACCTTCAACGATCACCGAAGTCACCACTAAAGTAGATTACACTCCACCAGAGCTCAAACCTCTAACCTCCAACATGAAGTACGCCTTCCTTACAAGAGAACCAAAGAAGTATCCGATTATTTTTAATGCTCATCTGGTTGAAGACCGAGAAAATACTCTGATGGAGGTCCTTGAACACACCGCAGGTACATAGGCTGGAAGATATCAGATCTCCACGAGATCAATCCATCCATGTTCTCGCATCACATCTACCAAAAAGATGACAACATTCCCTCCTGCAAATTCTAGGGAAGACTGAATCCAAATCTGCAGGAGGTTGTCATGAATGAAATTAAGAAATTGTGTGAAGCGGGATTCATATATCCCATCTCCAATAGTAAGTTGGTGAGTCCCTTGCATGTAGTGCCCAAGATATCCAACATCACCATTATTACCAATAATAAAGGAGAGGAGATTCAGACCAAAATGTTGACCTTGTGGTAGGTCTGTATTGACTATAGACATCTGAATCTCGCCATAAAGAAGGACCACTTTACATTGCTCTTTATCGACCAGATTCTCGAGAGACTAGCTACGAAGGAATACTTCTGCTTCTTGGATGGCTATTATGGGTGCAGTCAAGTCGCAATCGTGCTAGAAGACAAATATACGATGACGTTTGCCTCCTCAATTGAGAAGTATGCTTTTCGACAGATGTTGTTTGGGATGTGCAACACCCCTGCTACATTCCACAATGTATGCTTGGTGTATTCGCCAACATGGTGGGTACTTTTCTAGAGGTATTCACGGACAATTACTCGATCTACGGAGTTCATTTGATCAATGTCTGGACTATTTAGACTGAGTCCTGCAGAGGTACTTTGAAGTGAACCTCATGCTCTCATGGGAGAAAAGAAAATTCATGGTGACAGAGGGGATCGTGCTGGGTCACATTGTATCAAAACATGGCACAGAAGTTGACCCATCCAAGGTAGTGGTGATTTCAAAACTTGAGCCACCTACCAGCCTCAAATAATTCCGATCATTCTTAGGGCACGACAGTTTCTACCAACAATTCATTAATGATTTTAGCAAGGTCGCTCAACCATTGACAGAATTTCTAGGCAAGGAGATAGATTTTATTGTTGATGATCGTGTGCTCCAAGCCTTTTTACATTTGAAAGTTCTGATCAGTTAGGCCTCTATCCTGCAGCCATCCGATTGGACACTACCATTTGAAATCATGATTGTTGAGTCAGATTATGCCATCAGTGTTATGTTGGGACAGAGGAAAGACAATGTATCTTCTGTTATTCACTATGCTATCAAAACACTAGACGAAGCTCAAAAGAATTAAACTTGATCGAGAAAGAGTTTCTAGTAGTAGTATTTGCCCTAGAAAAGTCCAGACACATCTCCTTTGATCCAAAGTCATAGTATACATAGACCATTCTATCATCAGGTACTGCCAAACCATGCCTTATCATATGGATCTTTCTACTCCAGTAGTTTAACGTCGAGATCTGAGACAAGCGTGGAGTAAAAAATATGTTGGTAGATCATTTACCAAGATTACCCAAGCCTGAGTCTCCTAAGAAAAATTTGAGATAGATCATCGATACATTTCCAGATGAAGTTGTATTGTCAATCACCTCGCACCACTGGTATGTTGATATTTTCAACTATCTTTGTCTATGAGAACTCCACAAGATTAGCCAAAACTAAAAGTAGACAAATTCTTGTTTGATATTCCTTTCTACCAGCGGGAGGATCCATATCACTTTCATGAGGGGGCATATTTTATTTGTAGAGGGTGCATTCCTCAAGAGGGAATTTCAGTGTCCTCGCGCAATGACATGATAGTGCCATGATCGATGCTGTGTTGGAACAGAGGAAAGATTACATACCATTTGCTATTAACTATGTTAGCATAACATGAGATGAAGCTCAATAGAATTAAACTTCACCAAGAAAGAATTGCTAGCAGTAGTTTTTACCCAGGAGAAGTTTAAATCCCATCTCCCTGGAACCGAAGTCATAGTATACATTGACCATTCTGCCTTCCAGTACTTCCATTTGAAGAAGGATGCCAAACCACTCCTTATCAGATGGATCCTTCTACTCTAGGAGTTTGACCTCGAGATTCGAGACATGTTTGCAGTAAAAAATGTGTTGGAAGATCATTTATCAGGATTACCAAAGCATGGCTCTCCTGAGTAGAATTTGAGACTGATGGCCGAGACCATTCCAGATGAAGCTATATTGTAGTCACCTCGCTCCACTGGTATGTAGATATTGTGAACTATCAAGTGTCCAAGAGAAATCCACAAGATAAGTTTAAATTAAAAGTAGACAAATTCTTGTCTGATATCACTTTCTACTAGTGGGACGATCCATATCTCCTTCGTGAGGTGTAGATTGTATCTGGAGAGGGTGCATTTCTAAGGAGGAAATTGCTAGTTCCCTCGCACATTACCATGATCGTGAAAATTGAGGGCACCATTCAGGTAGAAGAATGGCAACGAAAGTATTTGTTGTGCAGGGAATTTTGGGGTTTTAAAATATTGAAATTAATGTGCAATGTCATTGCAACACTAAAAATCCCTCAACAAAATTTTATTCAATTCTCAAGCAAACATCAATAAAGAAATGTAGCAAGAGAAAACGGCTATTTAATTTTCCTGTATAGCTACTCATATCGAACTCAAGGAGGCAACAATTTCCGAGGGATATTCTATGCAATGTAATATCATAGAAAAAAAAAGGAATTTCTATGAACAGTGTGCTTGGTTTTTGAGTTTTTGAATGTTGCAATTTTTATGAATTTTAATTTTATACTTTCCGATTGGATTTTATGATTTTTATGTTTTTTTTTTATTTTTAACATTTAAAGAGATCTTTTATTTTAAAAGACAATGGAATAATTAATGAAAATTCAAGAAATAAAAACTAAACAACTCTTTTTGTATTTTTCAATTGTATAAAAATCGTGAGAAAATTAAACTAAAATTATAATTTTTCCATATTTTTGCACAATTTTTAAAGCCTATAAATAAATCAAAAATAGAAAATAAAATAGACATAAATTAAATGGAATGTTTAAAATTTTATAATATCAAATAAAGTCTAAAATGGATGAAATATGAATAGAATGAAAGATATTTTTAAATTCTCCAGTGAAACTTTTATTTTTATTTTAATTGAATTTCTATGAATTTTTTATAATTTTAAGATTTTTGTGATTTTTATGGTTTTCATGATGGATAAAAAAGCCAAAAGTGCGCAGAAATTAAAATAAAATAAAAAAAGCACGAATGAATTTGTTTTAGAAAATTTTAAGTAATTTTTGTATTTTTTATTGATTTTTAAATGCAATCAAGAAATTTTATGTGTTTTCTAAATTTTAAAAAATGAAAAATGCAATTTATGGATGCAATAGGGATGTAAGAGGAACTTAAACGAATTTTTCCAGATTTTTCTATGTTGTTTTGGTAATTTTAATTTGATTTTTAATATGCAAAATAAATAAAGACTCACAGGGATGTAATTGCAGTTACTTTAACTTTGTTGACTAAATAATATCAAAATAAAATTCACAGAGTGAAATGTGAAAAAATCCTAAAGAAAACATGCTAGGGCACGTGCGTCGCATTGGATTTGACACGAATGCATATAATTTAGTTCCAAGGTCCAAACATTAACTCAAAACTACATACTATATATTGCAAATAACCCAAAAATCACGTGTTACGTATGCGTTACGGTTTAAGAAGGACTTAAATGCAATCAAAATAACAATGAAAGGTAAATATGTAAATGTTCAAATAAATAAAAGATGAAACATGTCCTCACGGGGACAATTAAAATTGAAATAAATGTAGGGGACTAGATGAAAATGTACCCTTAAATGACGTGGCGCTAAAAATGGCTGGATGGCACGATCGTGGATGAATTGTGCTTTGACAACATTGATCTGTACTGGATGATATGATCAACGGTCGAGCTTTGGGGCAACTGCAATAGCTGAGATCGCAATTAAGACGAATGATCTTGATAGTATGGTGTTGCATATCCCTGGAAGAACTGGGAAGCACAAGGTGCACAATGAACTTTGATCAAGCAAATATCGGTCGCCCTCTGCCTGTATAAGCTACTAAATGGTGAAATGACTTCTTGAGCTTCTCCTCTATCGATTAGTGGGAACAATAGAGCTCAAAAATCTGCAAGCATTGACCTGGGGTTGATTGAGGTTAAGCTGCATGTGAACCCCCAAATCTTGCTCCTATGCTATGATAAGTGTCTTTAGACCCGCAAATGGAAGCTTATGCTTAGAGATATCCTCCGACAAAGAAATTAGGTCCAAATCGTATAAGATGGCATATGGATGTGGGTCTCCTCCGATGAAGAGTCGTCGGAGGGGAGACCGAGCCTCAGATCTGGGAGGATCCAAGGTTGTTCAGATGATGGAAAACCTGGAGAAGGGTCGGGTGAGTGTATATGAGTGGTCAGAAGTAGTCGATCATGATCGAAAATCCTTCAATTGTGCAGATCGGATGTAGACAATGATGATCTGATCTAGGTGATTTAGATGGAATAAAGCATAAAAGAACCTTAAATAGAAAAATAACTACCTAGTTTAACTATGGAATGGAAGAGATAGAGAGAGAGAGGAACCACCTCAATTTGTGGGTGGTGGTGGAATGCGGCGAAAGACTCTTGCGATAAATTTTGCTTAAATTTTCGCACTACTGTTTGAAGGAAGTCAACCTCTGTCACTGATCAACTTGTTAGAGCACAAACTAGGGGTCGAAATGATCTATAGTCGGATCAAATGCTCGCGTAAGGTGGGATGGTAATATTTATAGGTTGAGGTCTGACATGGGTCTGAATTCAAAATGGGCGATGATTGAGGTGAGGTTGGCGGAATGGTTAGGCTTGTGATAACTAAGATTTTGTCGAAGTCTTGTCCATCCACAAGGCAGATCAACAGTCATCGAAGCGATCTAAGATAAAATCCCAATTAATCAACAATTAACCCACAATAATAATCAAGTAATGAAAATATTGTGTGGAGTTAATTTTTTTATAGCTCTACAACAAAGACGTTTATAGGTACAAGTATGTGTAGAGGTAGAACACAAGAAGCAGAAAAGGACAGGTTGTGCAATAAATTGAAAAAAGTGATTGTGAGCTTCTTGTCTATTTTTTATGTCGGTTTAAATCTTTTAAATTTTTTTATTTTTTTTATTTTTATATTTTTGTTTTTAATTTTATCTTTTTATATTTTCTTTTTAATTTTTAGATTTTTATATTTCCCTTTTTAATAGGTAATAGTAATATAGCTTTATATATGAGTATATATAATATAGACTAATGTATTTATAATAACTAATAAAAATACTCAAAATTAAAGAAAAAAATCTTTTTGGGTTTTAAATATTTTTCTACTATATTTGTTATTTTTCAGAAAAATTTGTTTTTTATGAAGTTTTCAATTCAAAAATATCTCAAAACAAGAATAAAATAAATGAGCCGAATTAAAAGGGAGATGAAAAATATCAAAATAGTTCCAAAATTATTTAAATACATTTTAATAGATAGATAATAATATAAATAGAATTATAAAATATAAAAATCAATTTTTGGGATTTCTTTAGGAAGATTTAATCTTTTCATACTAGATTTTAGACGATTTTGATTTTTTGTATTTTTTTCTATTTTTAGGGTTTTAGTTTCTTGAGTTAGATAATAAATAAATAAAACTAAAGATATTTTTTTTGTAAATTTTTAAAAATCTTTTTTATATTTTTGTGGATTTTAAACTGTAGATAGGGAAGAAATGTGATCTCTATGATTTTTAGAATATAATAAAAATGTTTAAAATTAAAAAACGAAATTATACTGTCAAACTACACTACGGTAGGCACCTAAATATATTTCTTGGGAATTTATTTGAGCACAATAGGTAGTTTTAATAAATTAAGTAAACATGTAAAAATACTTGGTCTAGCAGAGCATAAGTACAATTAAAATAAAGGGCAGGAGCCACTCTGTAATTTTCATAAAATGTTACAACAAAAATAAATAGTTTAAGCGCCAAATTGAAACACACAAAGATACGGGGGCCCGCCTGAAAGATGCCCACCTCATGTGGGCTGCCACTTGAGGTGAGCTGGTGAGGATATAAATGCAATTAACAAAAGTTTTGGGTCTTGTTGCAAATATTACAAAAACAAAATAACTGTCCAGTAAAGATTCTAAACTAATCAACAAATACAAAAACTAGATGGGCATAGGGTGCAAAATACCCACTCTTGCATGGAGGCGGTCGACCGAGATTGAGCCACTTATACATGCATCGACCCATGGTACGCTCATGACGTTTCGCCGATGGACGCACAGGATTTGACAGCCCAAGGGTGATCTATGTTTTTGAGCCTTGCCAATCTGAAGGTAACTGGATTGTCTAGAAGAACAAGGGAGGTCGGAGGACTCAGAGACCTGTTGGATGAACTCTCAAAGAGCACTGGCCAGGCGAGCTTTGATCTTCAAAATTGAGCACCTACGACCTCTAAGGTCGCTGCTAGAATGCGCATGAGAAGGCTGGAAAGGGTCCACAACACTTAGAGGTCTTAAACGAGTTCGGGCCCCATCGAGCAGGACCAGGAGTGTAGAGGTACATGGAGGTTTCGACTGGAGCCCAAATCGCCTCAGATGAGGCCGAAACACTCAGGCACCTGCAGGGTTAGCTAAAGGGTTGAAAAAATGATAAGACCCGAGGTATTTTGGTAGTGGAATAGGCATAGTGGTATGGGCAGAGGTGTAAGTGGTGGAGGCTGGAGCGATGCTCCGGTAGGGGCATATTAATACTAAATCTAAGCTAACTACTTGATTAAACAACAAAATAAAAATGGCAAACTAATCCTAAGTGATACAACTAACTAAAGAGCTAAGGAACTAACATCGACTAGCCGGAGGCGAAGAGATGAAGATCTCGATAGCAAGGTGGTGAAGGTGGCTGCGCAGTGCTCCTCCATGCTCCTTCCTCGCTGCGACGAGTGGGGAACTCCTCCTGTCACAAGGGGCTTGAACTAGGTGCTCTCCGACGGTTCCAAACAAGGGAAAAACCAAAAACAAAATGAGAAGGGAGGAAATGAAGGTCTTATGTATAGGTGATGATAGGGGGTATTCGGGCTGGAATCATGGGCGAGGGAAGACATGTCGCTGAACAGGGTACCGACGTGGATCCCAGATATAAAGAGATAAGATCTCGTGAAAGGTCAAATCCCCTTCAAGCGACATATCATAGGATAAAAAAATGAGAAGGGAGGCATGTACTAGGTTCTGACAAGGGCTAGGTTTAGGTTAGCCAGTTAAACAAAGCCAACGAGCGGAGCCACCTGGTTGGTCCACGTGGACCAACCCCAAAAAAGTTTATAAAATAATTAATAAATAATAAACGATTTTATTAAACTAAAGTTATGAAGTAAAAAATGTTTATTATTTTCTCTTGATTTTTTATGATTTTGATTTATTTTTTAGTTCTTTTTATTTACAATTTAATTATTTAGGGTTAACTTATAGGTATATTTATCTATGTTTTAGGTCTTTTATTTTTATTTGTAATTTTGATTTTATTATTTTATTCTTTCATTTATAAAATTATAACTTATTTTTATATATCTAGATATTTTTTATTATATTTTTCAGTATATATGTATACTTAAAAAAATAGATATATAAATATATAGGTATAAGTATAGGTATTTCATCTATTTATTTCATACTATTTTAATGTTTTATTAACTGTTTTATTTTTGTTTCAATATGTAAATATGTTATAGACAATATATACAAAACTATAAAAAGATACAATTATAAAATTATAAATATTAAATAAAATGAACATTTTATTCATGTATATGACGAATCTCCATTTCATCACCTTCATTTTATAATTTCGACCTTAATAATCCTAGTAAATGCATGTAAGTTCCTCTAATTTGCATAAATTAACACCCATTCATTGTTGTACAAAATGTATATAAAATACTCTTTTTAATGCCAAAATTATAGAATAAACAAAAGAAAATGAATAAAATATCAAAGATATTTTATGAGCCTAAACCTCGAGACCTAGTCATCTCGATGACTAGGTCGACAAGGAATAAAGTAGGGGGAGACAAGGGTCATTAATTCAATAAAAATTCCTTTTAATAATTCATTATCTAGTCATTTTGGGACTATTTTATTTTACACTTTTCATACCACAAATAAAGAAACTTTGTACATGAAAGTTGTAGATAAAAATATATATATAAAAATACAAAATTGATTTCATAAAAAAATAATATACAAAATAAAAGATTCACTCAAAATAATTTTCCAAAGTCACAACTTCCTAGACCCATATCTCTCAAATAAAAACTCAAAATATATGAAAATCACTTTAATTGTATATAACTTTTAATAAGCTATTTGACAAAGGTTGTTTCATATTTTTTGTGTTAAGGTGTGAAAGTTAGGTTTTGGACCCCTATTGTACAGTATAGACGATTAAAATAATCATTTTTTATTATTTAATATTTTTATGTTTTTCTAATTTTGTGAATATTATTTATAATATATGGACTTATTAAATTGGAATAAAACTATAAATAAAACACTAAAATAAAATAGAATATAAAAATAATCTATACCTTTATATGTCGATATACCTATAACTATACCTATATATTTAAAATACTTATTTATTTACGTATATATATTACTTCAAAAAAAATATAATAAAAATTCATTTAATTATATAAAAATAATGAATAAAAATATAAAATAAGAAACATTAGTAGATATACCTATATATTAAGCCCTAAAAAGTAACTTGTAATTATATGCCTATAAAAACTAAATGAAAAATTAATACAAAAATAAATAAAATAAGAAACATTTTTTATTTTATAACCTAAAATTATTAAAATCATTTTTTATTTATTATTAGTTTTCTAATCTTTTTCGTGCAGGTTTTTCCTGTTTGGTCCACGTGGACCAACCTAGAGGCTCTGTCAGTTCATCGTGGTCCACTAACTGGCGTATACCCTAGCCAGTGTCAGACTCGTTCCTAGAAACTTTCTAGATTGTCTTCCTATCTCTCCTTTCACCAAATCTCTTCGATTTGTTCTGCACATTTGTGCCTCGTTCATTGTACATGCACGCCCAATTATTCCCTTGCGCATTGGATCACTGCATTTTCTGATACACCTCGATCTTTGGAGCCCTGCGATCTCCCTGTTCAAAATCTTTCCTCCGCCTCCTTCATAAGTTTGAACCTCCTTTTGGCCTCGCTTTGGATTCTTCTTCGAGCTCTGGATAGAAGGTTGTGACAGGCCACTCTCCAACGCTTTGGGAGTGAGCTCAGGCAGGCCTTAAGTGTGCTTCCAATCTCTTTTGGTAGAGCTCCGTCGTGAGGTCATCTCTTGGTCACCAGGTAGTTGAGGTACCCACTCTTTCTACCTCTTTTTAGCTTAGGATAGTCCATAGATTTTATTTTTTGCTCTTATTTTAGCCTTTAATCGCATGGTTTAGCTACTTAATCATCCATCATATTTCGTCAGAGATCCACTTCGACGAACTACTCTGATGTGTCCCTGCTTGTTTACCAACTCCCAAACCACCTCATCTCGCCTCCCCCCATCTTCTCCACCTTTGTCCACCTCCATATCCTCTCGATTCCATCTGCATCGAGCCCCCGATGCTATTTTTTCCGCCTACACCAGAACTGCCAGCGCCGACGTCACCTACGCCTCATCTCGATGGTTGGAAGGTCGAGGCACTTTTCCCTCGACACTCTTAACATCTTTTGTAGGTACTTGGAGTGAAACGAAGGCTGGGACGGGATTTTGCAGTTGGCATGACCTTCCTAATGCCGTCATCTTCTTCGACCTCGTGTTGGTCCTACGGTGCTCCTCCTCCCGTTTTGATGCCACCGACCATTAGAGAACACCTGCAGAAGTGTCTGGAGCCCTTTTGGTGTAGCAAAGGTCGACAGAGGAGGGCGATCTCAATAGAAGAAGCTCGCTCAGGCGAGGCTTCTTCATTATTCTTCCTCAGCCATCCCCCATCGTCGAATCAAAAAATGGCATCCAGATCGTATAGCAACCGTTGAATCAATTTTGCCAGCATTGTTGGATCCTTGTGCAGGAACTAATCGTGATCAACGAAATCGAAACATCATCGGCTCTTCTGAAGGCGACGCGTGGCAAGTGGAGCGCGACGAGCTGTCCATTCGTGCATGTGCTTGTAATTTTGCGCCTTTTACCCAAGCGATTTTTTGTATTTATTTATTAGAACTAAAACTTTCCTTTGCCTTTATTTAATTTTGAATATTTTGCAAGTAAGCCCTCACACCTTTAATTATTTACATCGGAGTCTCTATCACATCACCTGATGTGATGCCCCAATGTGAGGGGACATTTTGCAGGCGTGGCCATAAAGACTTTTGTATTTCATTTAAGTCCAAGAACTGTTTATTCCAGGTATATATTTTTGGTAAAATTTCAGATTGGCCCATGTTCTTTCTTTTTTTTATAAAAGGCCTGTATTTGCATTGTAGTTTCTCTTTGTTGGTTCCATTTGTTTAAAATAACAATTAAACTCCAAAATTTCCCAAGAGAATACATGTATGTTCCTAATTGCACACACTTGCACGTTATAATTTTATTTTGCATGTTTTGAACTTTTTTTATAAAAATCAAGAAGATCCCTTATTGTCATTGTCTACAGTATAAAATACATAAAAAATATAAAATCTTTTTAAAAAAATCCATAAATATATTTGTTGAGTTTATTTATCTATTTTACATCTTCAAAAATAAAAACCCTTAAAATTTACAAAAGAAAACTCCAAAAATTTGGAAAGCCCCAAAAGCACTTGTAAAAATCAAAAAAATGCCAAAAATTATACTCTTTTTCTGAATTTTATTTATAATATTATCTTTATATTAAAATGAATTTGGTGAAATTTTTATTATGTTTGCTTTTTTTACCTCCATTTTTATTTTGGCCTATCTAATTAAACCCAGATTTAGGGTATTTGCGACATTGAAAATATATAAAAATTTCTTATTATATGAAATGTTGGGATAATGGGTGAGCATGGTTGGTACAAACAAGCAACTTGACAACCTTTTTATATTGCAAGTAGATGTAAATTTTATAAGTTTATGCCTACTTATCTCTTTTGCAACAACTTTAAATACATTTTTTATATAATATGATTATGGGAAGTACCAACAACCGTTGATGCCCCTTCGTTCCTAGCATGTTTTGGTAGGCAAGGAGCTTGCTGCCAAGTAGTTGTTGATGATTCCAGGTGATAGGTTATATACCAGATGGTACGTATACTTTTGTATAAGCTTTTGTTCGATTCATAATGTGAATGTTTCCCCTACTCTTCTGTACAAAATTTTGGGAATATTGTATGTATTGGCAGACTTCTTATACATGTTGTAATTTTTATAAAAATTTATAAATGAAATGCTGGTGGTACTTGTTCTACTTGTCTATGTGGTTTATTTATCTGAATGTGAATGTCATGACAAAAACCGACGTGAAATTTCTCCACATTTTCAATAGCTTGTGTGATCTATAGTGAGTATAATGCCGCGAAAGTGTTGTAAATGGGTACCCGGATCTGAGGGCGTTCACAGTTTGAAAAATCATAAAAATATTTTCTATATTTTATTTTTACTATTTTTGGTAGTGTTTATATCTATATTAGTCTATATTGTACATATACTCTATATATAACTTTATTATATATTTTTCAAAGAAAATAACATATAAAAATATAAAAAGAAAATATAAAAATTAAAAATTAAAAAAACCTAAAAATTAAAAACACACAAAAGAGAAATATTGACAAAGATCTGACATTCACAATTTTTTGCATTCACTGCCCCGATCTTAGCATGTTCGCTCCATGTGTTCGACACTCTACATACTTACACTATATACATTTTGTAGAGTTAAATTAAAAAATCAACTCCACTTTTATTTTCATTGCTTGATTATTTATTTTGGATTAATTGTCAATTAATTAGGGTTTATGAGGGACATCATAGTGACTGTGTCTCCGCCCTGTGTCAGACATAATTTAGACCCGCAAAAAACACTAGTTATCAAACGGCACCGTTGCTGGGGAGCAACGCCTGTAGAGTAGTTTTCTGCTTGATTGTTATTTATTTATCTTTGTTTTCCTTTAATTATTTTCTACTTTACTTGATATTCATTATTGAGATATCTAACCCCTCTCTTTTTGACTTTACTGTAAGGTATCGCAGATCGAGGTAGGCGCTTCACTCGAAGCGCCTGCGCACACACGTGAAGCCGAGTTCAGACTTCTGACCTAGCATCAAAGAAGACTTAGAGAGATTTTTTAAGTCAAAGTTTCCCTTTGCATCTTTATTTTATTTGATTTTGTAATTCAAGTGACAGAGAGATATACAATTAATTGTAATAATACAGGACTCTCCAGGACAATTGGGGACCTCGTCGAGGTCCAACGCCTAAGGGATTGTTCCTTTGGGGACCTCGTCGACATTTTCGGGCTTTTTCACTTTCTTTTATTTTATTTCATGATTTTATTTTCCTTACTTTCTATGATTCATCCTTAGTTTTAGGATTTCCTTGATGATAGATTAAGGAAAAACACTTAATTACATTTTCCTATACCAATAGGCTCATTTGGACTTATTCCAATTTTGAATTTCTATATATTTGTATTTGAGATCGAGCGCCGAAAAAAGTGCTATATAGCGCTATCAGAATCCATTGTGGCGGATATCAGAATTTTGGATCTCACTTCTAGATGTTATGCATATTATTCTTCATGCTAATAGTAATTTCTCATCTAGGGCGATTTCATTGGTTGTGTTGCATATAACATAGGTTTCAACTCTGTTGAGCATCTTTGCCTTTAGAGTGTTAGAGGTGAGGTGAGCATTTCTCTTTAGCATACAACATGGATTTATCGCTTGCATTGCTTTTATAACTCTCTCCGTCTGATTTTGATCACTTAGGTGCTAAAAGGAATTGATTCCCCGTTATGTTCATGTATTTATCATTAAAAATACAAAAAAGTGATAAAAATAAAATTAGGATGGCTAATATTACTTGACCCCAAAAAAGACCAAAAGGAAAAATTTTTGTTTTGGGGCGAGTAATCCCCTCATTGACTTCATTTTAAATTACTCACATAAACACTAAGGAGTAGTGCCCAAATTCCATCAAGCCAACCTAAATGTTTGTCCAATTTTTTACTTCTCACCAAACTCTAAATCATACAAGAAAAAAAGACCAAACATTCACGATCTTCACTGAGCTGAGTAGATGAATTGAGGGGTGTGTTTTATTTTGTGTGAGTTTGTTTGTCTTTGTTTATGTGCATATTGGATCCTTCTGTGCATTGCACCTTTCTTCTCATATTTCTTGGATTGACTATCGTGCTCTCCCGATCATTTTCCCTTTCTTTCGAGATGGCCAACTAGAGTGCATTTTATCCAGACTTTGCGGATCCCTCGTACCCTCCATCTAGTCCACCTCCTTTTTCCAGGTGGACTTCGCTCCTAATTCTTGTACATATCTGCCTCAGCCATAGTATCAACCCTCAGATTTCTATCCACCACCACCTCCACATTTTCCACCTTAACATCCACCCAAGAATGATCTATTGGAGTCCCCTTTCATGACATCCATACGTGAGACCTTGACCCAATTCATGGAGCATAAGAATTCGAGAATTGGCGACCTCACCTGCCTAAATAAGAGCCACATTGATGCTTCACTATCTGATGACTTGGATTCATTTGAGGATTTCCATGAGAGTTTGTAATCGCCAAAACACAAAAAAATGAGAAAAAATTAAAAATACAAAAAAAAATTCGGGAGACAATTGGTCGATTCAAACTATGAGAAGAAGGCCCACAGGCCAGCCCTTTGACCACACATTCATTCACACCTTGTTCCATCCTTCATCCCACGGACGACATTGTACAGACTGCTCTTCATCGTCCTCATGTAGATGATGATTCTGATCTCCTCCCTTGTATGCAAGAGATCCAAAAATTCAAAAAAATGCTAATTGAACCTGAAGTGGTGGCCACTATTCATGAGATCATTGATGCCTCACTTCACCATGCCATGACCCAATTATTTGCTCCTCAACCTAGAAGAGAAAGTAGAGGGGCAGATCTGAGCATCATATCTTGACCATGGCCACTTCCCACGCCATCACCCATCGTCCATTTCTTATGGAAGGGAACACTATTACACCATTCATTAGTTGCACTATCTCTGACCATACTTGTGATCACACTATCCTTAACGGCATTGCTTCGATTTGCATAATACCCTTCTCGTCGGTACAGTCTCTTCACTTAGGACCTTTAAAGAAAACCAGGATGATAGTTCAATTCGTTGATGGATCTATCAAGACGCCAAAGGGTATTCTAGAAAACACTGTCATTTTGTTTTAGGGCATGAGCTACACTTTTGATTTTGTCAATTTTCCCATGGAGACCTCCCAGGGGGAGCACTCTCCAATCATCCCTGGGACAACCCTTTCTCACCTCTACGAGAGTCATTATTTATTACAGATTAAGAGAGATTCACTTCCATCATGTTGACGCAAGCGAGGTGATCATCACTGCACTCACAACCGACCAGAGACATGCATCTGACGTGACCACACTATCTTATCTTACACTGAGGACTATGACCTTGATGACACCATCAGAGACTTTTGTTGCATGTTTGATTCCACAAGGACCTAAGAATTCCTCCCTACGGTGGAAGACTCAAAAAGCAATGACCTCGGAGTTCCTTATTCTGGTGCTTGGTGATGTAAAGATGGCATCCGCCGGATTTGCACAATTGATACCTTTGAGTGGAGGGAAAATATTGATGACACTAAGGCTGAATTTGATCTTATTTCTTTTATCCATGAATTCAGGCCTTTTGATGATAATGATGATCTAGGTGAGACTTTAGAGGACAAACATGAGTCGACTGCTTCTACAGATGAGTTCGTTCCTTTTGGTTTTGAGTTATGAGAGACCTCACAGGACGACTTTGACTCTACTTATTCCAATGATGAGTCCATCCCTTTTCACTTTGACATATGTGAGACACCCATAGCCGAACCTAGCCACATTCTTCCACTGACTCGTCTGTGCCTTCACACCCTAGTGCCACTTAGGATCTTCACCCGGTCGATTCTGATCGGTGCTTGTCTATTGAGGACCCCGATATAGACCTGCATCTTGTTAGATCCATTCCTTAGCAGTCCTGCAAGAAGGTTCGCTTTCGACCTTCTTAACCTTTGTATATTCATTCTGTTGTATATTCTATTTAATTTTTCTCCGACCATCTTCTGTATTGCTCATCCACCGTGCTCTCATGCGTGCCTTGCTTAAGATGTACATTATCCCATGTATAGGGGTGTGGATGAGCTGAGTATTCATACTTCATTCCATTTCGTCGCTCTTGTTGTTGCCTATACTTAGGGCTCTTTTACCTTAAGTATAGGGGGAGTGTGTACATTATTGTCGATCTCTTCTATCTTCTTCCATATTCATATATCTTTTTCTTCTTTTCCTTTTCATTTTTCTTTTTCTACCACAAGATATCACCCCTTTTTGTCAGTCTTTTATACTTAGTACGTATTTTGCCCTAAGTATAGGGGGTTGTACACCCTGAGTTCTTTCATTCTTTTGTTCTCTCCATTGACTCCTCTTCTTGTCTATACATAGGTATATCTTACCCAAAGTATAGCGGGAAAAAGTTTGAGTACGATCTATTTGTTCCCACCCTTGACCCTCCCTGCCTTGTGTACAATCTTCTATACTTAGGATTATTTGATCCTATGTTTAGGGGGGACGATCGACTTATCATTCGTTCATTCATTTCTTTATTCATTGGTTCTTTCGATTTTTTCTATACTCAGTACGAGTCATGTCTCTCTTTTTTCTCTGATTTATAAGGACATTGCTTAAGCTAAGTGTAGGGGGGTCGTATATACTGTGTATATACATTAGCCATAACTCGTACTTTCATATTTTTAATATATATGGCTAAAATACAGTTATAAAAATCATTAAAAACTCTTAACAAAAATGTTTTTATTATTCCTCATATTCTTTGTATAATTACTGATTAATAAATCAGGTAAAAATATTTTTTGCAAAATGTTTGAAAAATAGTTGGAAAAGCTATTTGAAAAAATATTTTGAAAACTCTTTGGGAAACGTTTTGTTAAATATTTTCAACATTTGTAAAAATATTTTGTTCGTAAAACTTTCTTTTTTGTATGAAATAAAAGTTTTGAAAAATGTTTTGGAAATGGTTTTGAAAATGGTTTCAAAATTATTTTGAAAAATCTATATATACCATTTGAAAAACCTCTACAAAATGAATGTCAAATGTGTGTAATTGTTTGTAAAAATTGTTTGTAAAAATTATATTTGACTATAGTTTCCAACATTGTTTGTAAAATGATTTTCAAATAAGTATGAGGAATATATACATCACATAAAAATTATTTATATGTTTCCATAAAAATGCCCACTTACCCCTTGTAAATTCTTAAAACTTAATTCTTGTAAATATAAGAGGCATCCCTGTGTAAATATTTGTACCTATTTTTAGCCAAATCTTTTGGTTTCAAAAGAATCACAAAAATATTTGAAAAATTAAAATAATAAAAACATTTGCAAAATCTTTTTGAAAATACCAAAAAAATATCATAGCATCATCTTTTTCAAAAATCAGTTCAAAACATTGAAAATTGAATCACAAAACTATTTTTCTGCATAGCATTCACATTTTTCGAATTAAGTTTGATAGTTGAACAAGTTTAAGTAAAATCTGAAGATTGGAGCTTGGTTGGACCTTAAATCTACCTAATCACCAGAAACTTATAGGAGTTCAAATTGAGGTACTTCATGTCTACTTGACTTAATTCTTTGAGAATTACGAGACTTGGTTCAATGGATTCTTGACTTCCTAAGTTGAGTATTTCGAAGCACACACATGTCTCTTGTTGATAATGACCTAACCTGGACACTTGCACGTTTCACTTGGCTCAACTCAGTTGGAGTGGTGAGGGGATTGGATTGCCGGTATGAGATGCACACAAGTGGAAACATTTTTTCCTCGTCTAGGGAGGGAACTGCACCCCAACTCGTCCGGTAGCAGAGACGTCTAAAGGCAAGAGAGTGTGGGTTGCAATAATGCTTCAAAAGAAGGATAGTCTACTTGCTCAATAGGAAAAACTCCATATGTAAATGCTATTTAAAATAGTATTTCAAAAAAAAGGAAAAAAAGGCAAAAACTCCAAAAAAATTGACAGGCCTAATTGAAAATAAAATCCCAGCCATAGTGTATATATTTATATAGTCAATAAGCAAGCTTAAGCTATCTTTTGAGCATGTAGCTGGATTACTTGACTACACTGGTCTTGCATCCAAAGATAGGTAGCTAACTTGCTACTATCCATTCTTCTCTTCACCCCCACCTTTTGAGCTGGTGGTCACTTGAACTTAGAAAGGAATACCCCACTCCTCGAGGAAGGAGTTGCTATCTTGGGGAGTCACCGAGTTTTCATGCTGAAGAAGTCAGTCTCTTTGTAATTTTAGTTGGGGAGAGCCATTATCACATACATTGTACAAGTCAGATTCATAGTCGTAAGGGTTTACGTAAGAGTTGAAGTATTCTAGCTCGGCAATTGAGGACGCTTGAGCAGAGTTTTGAGATTCTCGAAGGTTGTTGGATTTCAAATCCATTCCCAATAAAGTTCCTCCTACACTAAAATTCCAAAGGTCCGACTTAAGTTCCAAACTTTAATTTTGTGAAGACAAGTTTGAGAATTAAATTCAATCCACTTTCTTTTTCTTTTCTTTATTTTCCTTTTTCTACACTTATTGCATAATTGTTTGCTAGAGGCTAGCAAAGGCAAGTATAGGGGGTGATGAATCTCCATTTCATCAACTTTATTCTATCATTTTGACCTTAAAAACCCTAAATGTATGTAAATACCTCAAATTTGCATAAATTAACGTCCATGCATTATTATACAAAATATGAATAAAATACTATTTTTAATACCAAAATTATAGAATAAAGAAAAGAAAAGGAATAAAATATTAAATATATTTTATGACCCTAAACAACGAGACCTAAGCATCTCGATGACTAGGTCGACAAAGAATAAAGTAGTGGGAGATAAGTCCCATTAATTCAATAAAAAATCTTTGTAACAATTCATTATTTAGTCTTCTTTGGGAAAAATTTTATTTTCCACTTTTGATATCATATAAGCCAAATTTCTTACATGAAAGTCGAAGATAAAAATATATATAAAAATAAAAAATTTATTTCATACAAAAATAATATAAAAAATATAAAAAATAAAAGATACACTCAAAATAAATTTCTAAAATTCCAATCTCTCAGACCATATCTATCAAATAAGAACTCAAAATATATAAAAATCACTTAAATTGTATATAATTTTTAATAAGCTATTTAATGAAGTTGGTTTCATATTGCTTGGTGTTAAAGTGTGAAAGTTAGGTTTTGGACCCCTATTGTACAAATACCTGATTAAAATAATCGTTGTATTTATTATTTACTATTTTTATAATTTTTGTATTTTTGTATTTTTTTGAATATTATTTATAATATATTTACGTATTAAAACTAGAATAAATCAATTAATAAAATACTACAAAAATAAAATATTAAAATACATAGATGAAATACCTATAACTATACATGTATATTTATATACTTATTTATTTAAGTGTAGACATTATATAAAAAAATATAATAAAAATATATTTAAGTATATAAAATTTATTTGTAAATATATAAAATAATAAACTAAAATACCAAAATTGAAAATAAAAAATAAAAATAAAATACCTAAAACATATGTAAATATACATATATATTAAGCCCTAAAAAGTAACTTCTAATTATATACCTCACAAAAATAAATAAAATCATAAAAAATAAAACATAAAATAAGAAACATTTTTTTATTTTATAACCTAAAATTAATAAAATAGTTTTATTTTTTCTATTAATTTTCCAACATTTTTCTTGCGGGTTTTTCCTGGTTGACCTTGGTCAACTGACTGGCCAACACCCTAGCCAGTTCTAGACCTAATTCTTAGCCATTTTCTATATTTATTTCCACCTCTCCTTTCACCAAAACACTTCAATTTCTTCTGCATAATTGTGCCTCGTTCGTTCTACATATACGCCCACTGATTCCCTTGGGCTTTAGATCACTGCGTTTCTAGATACACCTTGATCATTGGAGCCCTATGACCTCCCTATACAAAAGCTTTCCTCTGCCTCCTTCCCAAGTTAGAACCTCCTTTTGGCCTCGCTTGGGATCCTTCTTCGAGCTCTGGATAGAGGGTTGTGACAGGGCACTCTCCAGCTCTTTGGGAGTGAGATCAGTCGGGCCTTAGGTGTGCTTCCAACCATCTCCAGTGGATCTCTACCATGAGGTCATCTCCTGGTCGGCAGCCAATTGAGGTACCCACTCTTTCTTCCTCTTTTTGGCTTAGGATATTCCCTAGGTTTTATTTGTTCTCTTATTTTAACTTTTAATCGCATGTTTTAGCCGCTTAATCATCCATCGAAAACAAAGGCTGGGAAGGGATTTTGAAGTTGGCTAGTGCTTCCTGGGGCCGCCATCTTCTCCTACCTCGTGGTGGTCCTACGGTGCTCCGTCGCCCCTTTTGAATCCACCAGCTATTAGAGGACACCTGCAGGAGCATCTGGAGCCCTTTTAGATCAACAAAGGTCGATGGAGGAGGGCAATCTCATTGGAAGAATCTCACTTAGGTGAGGCTTCTTCCCTGTTCTTCCTCAGCCTCCCCCTACCGTTGGATCAAGAACGACATCCACATTGTACATCGACCATTGGATCAAGTTTTTTAGCACCCTTGTGCTGGATCTAATCGTGATCGTCAAATTCGAAACGTCATCAGCTCATCTGGAGGCGACTGGTGGCATGTGGAGCGCGACGAGCCATCGATTCGTGCATGTGCTTGGGTATTTTATGCCTTTTACCAGAGTGGTTTTTCATATATAATTATTAGCACTAAAACTTCCCTTTGCTTTTATTTAATTTTTTGAAATTTGCAAGTAATCCCTCGTACCTTTGATTATTTACACCTGAGTTTACGCCATGCCACCACAAATGATGCCCCCACGTGGGGGGACATTTTGCAGACATGCCCCTAAAGGATTTTGTATTTTGTTTATGTCAAATAACTTTTTTCTAGTTATATATTTTTAGTAAAATTGCAGATTGGCTCCTGTACTTTCTTTTATTTACAATATGGCTAGTGTAAGTATTGTAGTTTCTCTTTGTTGTTTATATTTATTTAAGATAGCAATTAGACTCCAAAAATTCTCAAAAAGTACATGTATGTTCCTGATTATACATATTTGCACGCTATAATTTTATTTTACAATTTTAGGACTTTTTATTATTTTATAAAAATCAATAAGAGCCCTTTTCATCCATGTCTATAGTATAAAATACATAAATAATTTGAAATGTTTTTGAAAAAATCCAAAAAAAATATTTGTTGTGTTTATTTATTTATTTTACAACTACGGAAATTGAAAAACCTAAAAATACCAAAATAAAACTCCTTAAAATTAAAAATCTCCATAAACACATATAAAAATCTAAAAATCCCTAAAAAATCCAAAAAATACATTTTTTTATTTTTTAAGTTTATTTATAATAATATCTTTATATTAAAATTAATTTGGATAAATTTTGATTTTGTTTGTTATTTTTTACCTCTATTTTTTAGCCTATTTAATTGAATTCTGATTTAGGGAACTTGCGTCTTTATAAATATATAAAAATTAGCAAAATTCTCTGTAAAATCATAAAAATAGTAAAAAATATTTAAAATAAGAGAATATTTTCTTTCATTTATTTTGACTATTTTTGTAGTATTTATATCCATATTAGTATATATTTTACATAACTATATATTGCTTTATTATATATTTTTAAAAGAAAAAGATAAAAATATAAAAAGAAAATATAAAAGTAGAAAATTAAAATTCAAAATACAAAATAATAAAAAAACAAATAAAATTATTAAAAACCCACAAAAAAAGAAATATTGACAAAGACCTCACAATCACATTTTTTCCATTCACTACCCTATCTAGCATGTTCGCTCCCTGTGTTCGACATCTACATACTTGCACAGTATACACATTTTGTAGAGTTAAATAAAAAAAATTTAACTCCACATTTATTTTCATTGCTTGATTATTTATTATGGGTTATTTGTTGACTAATTATGGTTTCTTGAGGGTCTCTACAACAGTTGTGTCTTCGCCCTGTCTGAGGCAAAGTTTAGACCCACGAAAAACCCTAGTTATTAGTATATTTTACAATAGGGGTCCAAAACCTAACTTTCACTCCTTAACTCCAAAAAATATGAAACAGATTCATTAAATAGCTTATTAAAAGTTATATACAATTAAAGTGATTATTATATATTTTGAGTTTTTATTTGAGAGATATGGGTCTGGGAAGTTGGAATTTTTGAATTTTATTCAGAGTATTAATTTTACACTATGTGTTATTTTTGTACAAACTCAAATTTGTATTTTTCTATATATTATTATCAGCAACTTTCATGTACAAAGTTTCTTTGTTTGACGTATAACAGTAGAAACTAAAATATGTCCCAAAAATGCATTATTGATGAATTAATAAAAGGGTTTTTTATTGTATTTTTGGCCCTTATCTCCCCCCTATTTATTCCTTGTCGACCTAGTTATCAAGATGCCTAGGTCTCAGGGTTTAGGGTCATAAAAAACCTTTGGTATTTTTTTCTTTTCTTTTCTTTATTCTATAACTTTGGCCTTAAAAACATTATTTTATACAGTATATATACAACAAAGGACAAATGCTAATTTGTACAAATTAATGGTATTTATATGCATTAGCTAGGGTTTTTAAGGCCTGAATGATAGAATAAAAGAGATGAAAAGGATATTCATCACCCTCCTATACTTGCCTTTGCTAGTCCCTAGAAAACACTTATGCAAAAAGTGTAGAAAATGAGAAATGATGAAAAGAAAAAGAAAGAAAGTGGAATAAACTTAATTCTCAAACTTGTCTTCTCAAAATCAATGTTTGGAGCTTAAGCCAGGGCTTTGAAAAATTTAGTGTGGGATGAACCTTATTGGGAATCGGATTTGAAACACAACAACCATTGAGAATCCCAAAACTCTGCTCAAGTCTCCTCGATAGCTAGGTCATAATATTTCAACTCATACACAAACTCTTAGAACTATGAATCACACTTGTACAGTGTATGTGATAGTGGCTCTCCCCAATTGAAATGACAAAGATTCTGACTTCTCCAACATGGTAACTCAAAGATTCCCCAATCCATCAACTCTTTCCTCAAGTAGCAGGGTATTCTCTTCTAAGTTCAAGTGACAACCAACTCAAGAGGAGAGGATGAAGAGAAGAATGAATGGAAGCCAGTGTAGTTACCTATCCTAGAATGCACGACCAGTGTAGTCAAGTCATCCAGTTGCAGGCTCACAAGGTATGACTTTGAAGCTCAAGCTTGCTTATTGACTATACAAATATGTTTACTCCGGCAGGAATTTTATTTTCACTTAGGCATATCCACTTTTTTAGGAGTTTTTTTTGGAAATACAATATTCAATATCATTTACATAAGGAGTTTTTCCTCTTGAGCCAGTAGACTATCCCTCTTTTGAAGCATTATTGCAACCCACACTCTCTTGTCTTTAGATGTCTCCACTACTGGACGGGTAGGGGTGCACTTCCCTCCCTAGACGAGGACAAATGTTTCCACTTGTGTGCATCTCATACCGGCAACTCCAATCCCCTCACCATTGCATTTGAGTTGAGCCAAGTGAAAGGTGCCGGAGCCCAAGTCAGGTCATTATCAACAAGATTTGTGTGTGTGCTCTAAAATACTCTACTTAGGCAGTTAAGAATTCATTGAACCAAGTCTCACGATTCTCAAAGAATTAAGTAAACTAGACCTGAAGTACCTTAATTTCATTTCTTATAAGCTTCTTGTATTAAGTAGATTTAAGGTCCAACCAATCTCGAATGTTTGAATTTTTTTAGACTCGTTCAATTATCAAACAAAATCCACAAAATGCGAATGCTACGCAAATGCTATGTACAATGCAATGAAATTATTTTTGTCATGCAATTTTCTAACTTTTGAACTTTTTATGGAATTTTGAAAAGATTTTGCAAATGTTTTTGGATTTTTTATTTTGCAAATGTTTTTATGATTTTTGAAAACAAAATATTTGGATAAAAATAGGTACAAATATTTACACGGATGCATCTTTTATTTACAAGAGTTGGTGTTTTAAGATTTTTCAAAGAATATGTGATACCTTTTATGCATATACAATTAATAAAAGGTTTTGGTTTGATGTATATATTCCTCAAACATATTTGAAAATAATTTTTCAAACAATTTTGAAAACTATAACCCAAAATAAATTTTACTAATATTTTTTACAAATATGTACATACATTTGTTCACAAATGTTTTTCAAATAGAATATATAAATTTTTTAATATATTTTTGCAATCATTTTCAAAACCATTTGCAAATAGTTTTTCAAACATTTTATTTCACACAAAGAAAATAAATTTCTAAAGACCAAATATTTTTACAAATGTTGAAAATATTTAACAAAATATTTTCCAAATAGTTTTTCAAAACTATTTTCATGCTATTTTTCAAATATTTTGCAAAAAATATTTTTACCAGATTTATTAATCAGTATATACATAAATAATTTGAGGAATAATAAACATCTATTATTAAGTGATTTTAATGAATTTTGTAGTATATTTTATACAATATTTTAGCCATATTTATTAAAATATGAAAGTACGAGTTATGGCTAAACTATATACGTAGTATATATACCCCCCTATTCTTAGATTGAGCTATATCCTCATAGATCAAAAAAAAGAGAAAACAGAACTCTTACTAAGTATATAAAAGTCTAAAGAATAAAGGAATGAAGAAATATACCAATGAGAAGTTGACCGTCCCCCTATACATAGGATCAAATAATCATAAGTATAGCAGACTGTACACAAGGTAGGGAGGGTCAAGGGTGGGAATGAACAGATCATACTCGAACTGTTTCCACTATACTTAGGGTAAGGTATCCCCGAGTATAGACAAGAAGAGAAGACAATGGAGAGGATCAAAGAATGAAAGAAATCATGATGCACCTCCCTATACTTAGGATAAAGTACGTTCTAAGTATAGAAGACTAACATAAAGGGGCACCACCTTTTCGGTAGAAAAAGAAAAATAAAAACGAAAAGAAGAAAAGGAGAAAAGATAGATGGTGATAGAAGAAGAAATAAAAAAGAATGTACACATCACTCTCCCTATACTTTATGGTTAATGAGCCTTAAGTATAGGAAACAACAAGAGTGATGAAATAGAAAGACGAAAAAACACTAAGCTTGTCCACCCCTTTAATTAGGACAATGTACGTTACACACGAGAATGGGGTGGATGAGCAATATGGTTGATGGACGTAGGAAAATGAATGCAACTATAGAAGAGGATGGATGTACACAGGTCAAGAAAGTAGAAAGCGAACCTTCTTGCGATATCGCTGAGGAATGGATCTGACAAGGTATAGGTCAACATCAGAGTCTTCTGACGACATAAACTAATCAGGGTTGACCTAGGGAAGTTCCTCAGGGGTCTGAAAGTGGAAAGGCACAAATGGGTCAGTGAAAGAAGTGTGGTCTGATTCGGCCTTGGGTGTCTCCACTAGGTCAAACTGAAACAAGACGAACTCATCCATGGAAGTAGTTAAGTCAACTCTGTCTTATGGAGTCTCGTAGATATCATAGTGAAAAGGGATGAACTCATAACCGGGATAAGTAGAGTCAAGTTCATCCTATGAAGTCTCTATTGGATCATCATCCTCATCAAAAGGCCCGAATTCATTGATGAATGCAACAAGATCAAATTCGACCTTATCGGTCTCACAAATGTCAACACTCCGCTCAGATCTATCAATCGTGTAAATCTCGTGGATGCGATAAATACATCGCCAAGTACTAGAAGAGGGAGCTCTGAGGTCTATGCTTTCTGGGTCATCCTCCTTCGAGAGGAATTGTCAGGTCTTAATAGAATCCAACATACAACGAAATTCTCTGATTGTCTTATCATGGCAATAGTCCTCGGGGTAGGCTAAAAAAAGTGAAGTCACATCAGATGTAGGTATCTGGTCGGCAGTAGGTGCAATGATGACCATAACGTTCTCGTCATCAGGACGAAAGTGAATCTCTCCTGATCCATAATTGATAACAACTCTCACAGAGGAGGCGAGAAAGGGTCGTCCTAGTATGATTGGAGAATATTCCCCTGTGGAGATCTCCATTGGAAATACGATAAAATCAACAGTAGAGCTCATGACATGAATCCAAATGACAACATTTTCTAGAATACCCTTCGGCCTCTTGATAGATCCATAAGCAAATTGAACGATCATCTTGGTTTTCTTGAGAGGCCCTAAGTGAAGAGATAGTACCAACGAGAAAGGTATGATGACAATTAAAGCACTGTCGTCAAGGAGAGTGTGATCACATCAAAATGAGAAAGGGTGCATCAAATGAATGGTATAGCAGTGTTCCTTTTCCTAGAAGAAGGGCGGTGGGTGATGGCATGGGCAATGGCCATAGTCAAGATATGACGCTCATATTCGCTCCTCTGCTATCTGTTCTTAGGGTTATGAGAATATAAATGGGTCATGGCCTAGTGAAGTAGGGCTTGAATGATCTCATGAATAGCAGCCACCACTTCAAGTTCAGTCAACATTTTTTTGAATTTTGTATGTCCTCCATGCAAGGTTGGATATCGGAATCATCATCTACACAAGGACGACTAAGAGCAGTCTGTACAGTGTCATCCTTGTGGTCAAAGGTGGGACAAGGTTTGAATGAGTGTGTCTGCAAATGATCTGACATGGAGACCCTCCCTTCACAATCTAAATCAACAACGTGTCTCCCAATATCTTTTTGGATTTTAAAATTTTGCTCATTTTTTTGTATTTTTGAATGATTGCAAGCTCTCACAAGAATCCTCGAGTGAACCCATATCATCAAATGGTGGAGTATCATTGTGGCTTTTATTTATACTAGTGAGGTCATCAATCCTCTATCTCGTATGATCCATCATATGGGTCAAGTGCTCAAGGGTGGACTCCATGAGAGGTGACTTCAGCAGATTAGTCTTGGGTGGATGATGCGGAGGGAAATGTGAGAGTGGTGGTGGGTAAAAATACGAGTCCTGATACTGCGGCTGGGGCAGATATGTACAAAAATCAGGATCAAAGTCATCCTGAAAAAAATGGAGGTGGATCAACTGCAGGGTACAAGGGATCTGTAGAGTCCGGATAAAATGCACTCCAGTCGGCGTACTTAAAACAAAAGGAAAATGATCGGGAGAGCATGACACTCAAGTCAAGAGTTATGAGAAAAAGGCGCAAATGTGTAGAGAGATCGAGTATGCACACATACAATCACAAACAAACTCACACAAAACAAACAACAACCCCTCAATTCACCTACTCAATTCGGTGTGGATCGCAAAAGTGCGGTCTTTTTATCTTCTCTATTTTAGAGTTAGGTGAGAAGACAAAGTTGTACACACACTTTGCTAGGATTATGGGATTTGGGCACTAACTTGTGTGTGTACATGATAAAGTAAATGTCAAAACAATGAGGGGAATACTCGTCCAAAAACAAACATTTTTCTTTTTATTTATTTTTGGGTCAAGTAATTTTTGTAGTCCTAGTTTTATTTGTTATCACTTTTTTTGCATTTTAAATGAAAATGCATGAATCCTATCGAGGAATCAGATCCTTTGGCACTGTAGGTGATCAAAATCAGAGGGAGAGATTCGGAAGAGCAATACGAGGTTAAAACGACGATGTATGCTAAAGAGAAATGCTCACCTTGCCTCCAGCTCTCTTCATGCAGTAATTCTAGGCAGAATTGAAAAGTATCTATATTCAAATGCAAGCTGATGAAATCGCCCTGAGTACATGAATTGCTATTAAAATGAAGCACAAAATGTCAACTACTCAGAAATGAGAACAAGGTCCGGTCTTCTATATTGATCGGTGCCTACCACAATGGATCCTACAAGCGTTGTATACGACCTCTCAGCACGCGGTCTCAAATCCAAATAATTGACAATTAAAAATTGACTAAGTCCAAAGGAGAATATAGGTGCAGGTAAATATAATTAAGTGTTTGGCCTTAATCTATCGTCAAGAAAATCTTAATACTAGGGCTCAATCACATAAAATAAAGAGAAAAAAACATGAAATAAAATAAAATAAAGGCATGAAAAGAGTGAAAAAACCAATGAGGCCCTCAAGGTAACAATCCCTCAAGCACTGGACCTCGTGAAGTGTGGTAGAGTCCGAAGAGTGTGTAAATTATTACAATAAATCTCTCTCTCTCTCTCTTAAATTACATAAATAAATAGAATAAAGCAAAAGCGACTCTATCTTCAAAAATCTTCTATGTCTCCTTTGGTGCTAGGTCAGAGATTTGAGATGTCTACACGTGGGTACACATGTACTCCAAAGAGGGCCTCCCTCGCTCTGCAATACCTCGCATGACATCTCAAAAATATATCAAATGAATAAAGAAAAAAATAAAGCAAAAATATAGGCAAGGAAGACACAATCAAACAAAGCCAATCTATGTGCAATCCGATCCTCGGCAACGGCATTATTTTATAACTATGATTTTATCGAGGTCTTGTCCTTCCAGAAAGCGGATAAACAGTCGTCGAACTAACCTTAGATGAAATCCCAGTTAATTAATAACTAATCCACAATAATAATCAAATAATGAAAATAATGTGTAGAGTTAAATTTTATTATAACTCTACAACAAAGATGTGTATAGGTGCAAGTATGTGTAGAGGTCGAACATATGGAGTAGAAAATGATAAATCGAGCAATAAAATGCATAAAAGTCATGGTGATCTTCTTGTCTATTTTTTATGTGCATTTTTAATCTTTTAAATTTTGTATTTTTATTTTATAGTTTTATATTTTTTTAATTTTAACTTTTTATATTTTCTTTTTAAATTTTTAGATTTTTAGATTTTTTTAAATAGGTAATATAGCTATATATATTACTATAAATAAAATATAGAGTAATGTAATTATAAAAACTAATAAAAATGCTTAAAATAAAAGAAATAAAATCTTTTCGTATTTTAAATGTTTTTCTATTGTTTTTATTATTTTTTATAAAATTTTGCTAATTTTAATGGATTTTTCAAGTCAAAAATATCTCAAAATAGGGATAAAATAAATGGGTTGAATTAAAAGGGAGATGAAAAATATCAAAATAGTTTAAAAAGTCTTCAAATCAATTTTAATAGACAAAATACATATATATAATAATAAAATAGAACATGTATTTTTGGGAATTTTAGGAATTTTTAGTCTTTTTATTCTCGATTTTGGAGCTTTTTGATTTTTTGTATTTTCTTTTACTATTTTTAGGTTTTTATTTCTGGAGCTAGAACATAAATAAACAACTTAATATATTATTTTGTATATTTTCAAAAACCTTTTTATATTTTTTATGTATTTTAAATTGTAGACAGGGAATACATGTGTTCTGAATGAAAATTAAAAGGCAAAATTTTACTTAAAACTACACTATAACCGGCACCTAAGCCTTTATTTGGTATTTTCTGAGAACATTTGGTATTTTTAATAAATCTAGTAAACACACGAATATACATGCTCTAGTAGGGGCATAAGTGTAATTAAAATAAAAGGCGAGGGCTACTCTGTAATTCTCATAAAAAGTTACAACTAGAATAAATAGTTTAAGAGAAAAATATAAATAAATGAAGATATTGGGGCCTGCCTGCAAAATGCCTACCTCACGTGGGACGCCACGTGAGGTGAGCTGGCGAAGATAGAAATGCAATTAACAAAAGTCTGGGGGTCTTGTTGCAAATATTACAAAAACAAAATAACTATTGAGAAATGATTTTAAACTAAGTAATAAATACAAATAACAGAATGGGAATAGGGTGCAAAATACCCACTCTTGAGTGGAGGCAGACTGCCAAGATTGAGCCATTTATACACACGTCAACCAGTGGTGTGCTGATGATGTTTTGTCGAAGGACGCACAAGATTGGATTGCCCAAGGGAGATCAATGATTCTGAGCCTCCCAATCAGACGGCAACTGGATCATCCGAAAAAATAGGGGAGATTACACGACTCGCATACCTGTTGGATGAACTCTCGAAGAACACTTGTAGGGCAAGCTTTGATCATCAAAATCGAGCACCTCTGACCTCCAAGGATTGCCCAAGGGAAATCAATGATTCTGAGCCTCGCCAATCAGACGACAACTAGATCATCCAAAAAAATAGGGGAGATTACACGACTTGCAGACATGTTGGATGAACTCTCGAAGAACACTGGTCGGGCAAGCTTTGATCATCAAAATCGAGCACCTCTGACCTCCAAGGCCGCTGTTGGAATGCTCAGGAGAAGGCCAGAAGGGTTCCACAACACCTGGAGGTCTTAAACAGGTTCGAGCCCATCGACTGGTGCCTGGAGCGTAGAGGTACTTGGAGGTTTCGATTGGACCTAAATTCACCTCAGACAAGGATAAAATACTCGGTCACCTACAGGGTTAGCTCAAGGGTAAAAAATTATAGGTCCTAGGGTATTTGGGTAGTGGAATGGGCACAGTGGGTACGTGCAGAGGTGTGAGCAGTGGAGGCTAGAGAAAAGCTCTGGCGAGGGCTTTTCAATCCCAAATCTAAGCTAACTACTTTATTAAATAATGAAATAAATATAGTAAACTAATCCTAAGTGATAAAACTAACTACAAAGCTAAGGAACTAATCTCGATTGGTCGGAGGCCAGGAGATGAGGACCGCGACGAACAGGTGGCCGGAGGTGGTTGGGGCAGGGCGTCTCCTTGCTCCTTCCTTGTTGTGAACAGTTGGGAGCTCCTCCTGTAACAAGGGGCTCGACCTAGGTGATCTCCGAGGGGTCCAAACAAGGGGAAAAACCAAAACAAAAATGAGAAGGGGGGAAATGAAGGTCTTATGTACAGGCGGTGACGGGGGTTATTCGAGGTGGAATCACAGACGAGGAAAGAGGGCATGTCGTTGAAGAGGGTACAAGCATGGATCCTGGATATATGGAGAGAAGATATCATGAAGGGTTAAAACCCCATTGAGAGGCATATCATAGGATAAAAAATTAAGCAAAGAGGCACGTACTAGGTTCTGACAAGGGCTAGGTTGAGGTCAGCCAGTTGATCGAAGTCAACGGGCGGAGCCACCTGGTTGGTCCACGTGGACCAACCAAGAAAAACCAGCCATGAAAAAAGGTTATAAAATAATAAAAAAATAATAAATGATTTTATTAAACTTTATAAAAAAATGTTTATTATTTTCTGTAGAATTTTATTATGATTTTTATTTATTTTTAGTGCTTTTTATTTACAAGTTAATTTTTTAGGGTTAATTTATATGTATATTTACCTATGTTTTAGTCTTTTATTTTTTTGTATTTTTCATTTAATTATTTTATTCTTTCATTTGATAAATTTACAACTTATTTTTTTATATCTAAACATATTTTTCTTATGTACACTTAAATAAATAGATATATAAATATATAGATATAAGTATAGGTATTTCATTAATGTATTTTATTTACTTATTTTATTTTAGATTAATGGTTTTATTTTGGTTTTAATGTGTACATATGTTATAAATAATATTTAAAAAATTATAAAAATATAAAGTTATAAAAATAATAAATAATAAATAAATTGAATATTTTATTCTTGTATATTGTACAATAAGGGTCCAAAACCTAACTTTCACTCCTTAACTCAAAAAATATGAAACCACCTTCATTAAATAGCTTATTAAAAGTTATATACAATTAAAGGTGATTTTTATATATTTTGAGTTTTTATTTGAGTGATACGGGTCTGGGAAAATGGGATTTAGGAATCTTATCCAGAGTATAACTTTTATATTGTGTGTTATTTTTGTGCAACTCAATTTTGTATTATTTTATATATTATTATCTACATCTTTCATGTACAAAGTTTATTTATTTGAGGTATAAAAAGTAGAAAATAAAGTACATCTCGAAAAAGCATTACTGATGAATTAATAAAATGGATTTTTATTGTATTTTTGGCCCTTATCTCCCTACTTTATTCTTTGTCGACCTAGTCATCAAGATGCCTAGGTATCGAGGTTTAGTGTCACTAAATACCTTTGGAATTTTATTCTTTTTCTTTTCTTTTCTTTATTCTATAATTTTGGCACTAAAAATAGTTTTTTATGCAATATTTATACAACAAAGGACGAATGTTAATTTGTTTAAATTAATGGTATGTACATGCATTAGCTAGGGTTTTTAAGGCCAAAATGATAAAATATAGGTGATGAAATGGAGATTCATTAGCTGGCGATCGAGAGGATTGAATGAGTGATACTAATGAAGAAGAGAGCGCGAACAATTAGTGACCCAGGTTTGGCCAATCAGATCGCGTCGAAGATGCAAACAAAATAGGGAAAATGACAAAACAACAAAGAAAAGCTAAATGAATGAATTAAAAATCTAAAATGCAGTTATTTTTTACTTATGTATATAAAATTTGTTAAAAATAAATTAAAGTTAATTTTAGTGATTTTTAATTATTTAAATAATGTATATATAAGGGTTAAAATAAAAACAAGTTGTTATTTACAGGTATGTATGCCTATAAATACAAGATTTTTTTATTAATTATTTATATAAATTTATATAATTTATTATGTTTTTTATCTATAATTTTTTACAAGGGTTTTATTGGTATATATATACAAGTGACAAGTTAATTTTCAGAATTTTTCTAGTAATTTGGACTTATCTCCTCCT
Source organism: Ottelia alismoides (assembly GCA_037367405.1). Lineage (NCBI taxonomy): Eukaryota > Viridiplantae > Streptophyta > Magnoliopsida > Alismatales > Hydrocharitaceae > Ottelia > Ottelia alismoides. Next base: position 138,867 of record JAZKJV010006212.1, read on the forward strand.
AATTTCTTCCTTGTCGATCGGGTCAAGACTTGACCTTCTCTCGAGGTTTGATTCAACCTTTATATATTAAATATATACAATCTTTTATTTTCCTTATTTTTCCTTTATTTCTTTCTTTATTTATTTTAGATTAAAATAGTTATAATTATACAATATTTACACAGTGATTGTAGTTAGAAAAAGAATGAATCTAGTGGTATTTACAGGTATTTTGTAAGGGATTTTAAGAAAAAATAAAAGAATAAAGATGATGAAATGCAGTTTCATCAGTACTCCAATGTGACCTTTAGTGGCAACTCTATTAAAAGATGCAGAAGATTATGTGAAGCACTACACTGACTGCTAGAAGATGGGTGAAACAATCAGAATGAGAGATACAATGCCACTGAAATTTAGTCAAATTTTATATGTGTTTGATTCGTGGGGAACTGAATTCATGGGCTCATTTTTGAACATTCAGGGATTCAAATACATTCTTCTCGTTGTCAATTATGTCAGTCATTGGGTGGCGGCTATACCAATCCGAGCCACCGACAGTCTTACCATCTCTCATCTTTTGAAGGATCGTATCATCTCAATGTTTGAGATTCCTAAGATTCTTATATCTTATTGTGGTTGCCATTTCATTAATAAAGATGTTAAGAAGTTGACTCAAGAATTCTGCATTGAACATCGCATCACTTCTCCCTAATACCCATAGTCTAATGGCTTGGAAGAATGCTCAAACATGAAGATTAAGACAATTCTTCATAAGCTTGTGCATCCAGATCGCAAGAACTAGCCTCAGTTGCAAGACTTAGTTCTTTGGGCTTACAGAACAATGTACAAGTCACCTTTGGGAATGTCTCCCTACCACCTAGTATACGACAAGCCATGCGATCTGCCATGGAGCTCATTCATAAATCCTTATGGCCAATAAATGTTTGTAATATGGATTCCAAGAAGGCTGGGAAGAACCGAAAGCTGTATCTGAACAGACTACTTGAACTCCATGACTATGCACATGACAATAGCCTGATGTACAAGGAAAAAATCAAGAAGTGGCATGACAAGCACATCTGTCGAAAGACTTATGAACCTGGTCAGAAGGTCTGGTTGTTCGATGCGAAGTTGAAACTTTATCCAAGAAAGTTGACGGGCAAATGGAATGGGCCATTTATAGTAAAGAATGTGTGTGACAATTGCAACGTAACAATATCAGAATTGTCATCTAATGCACAACCTTTCGCGATCAACTGGCAACAACTGAAACCATACCTACAATATGACTCGTTCTTGTCCATTGTAGATTCTATTCAAGTTGTATATGAAGATGAGCTGAAAGCAACCACATCTTGCAGAATCCGACGAAGTGGAGAAAAACATTTTTGAATAATATTTCTTTTCTTCTTTTCATTTTTATTTTCCTCTTTCTTATAAAAATATGTGCACCCCTTTCATCACTGTTATACTTAGGACGTACCTTGTCCTAAGTATATGATGGGGTGCACCTCGAGTTGTTCATTCTTAGATCCCTAACAAGTCCTCTCAACTTTTGGTATTCTATCTATACTTATGGAGATTTAACCCTTAGTAAAGGGGGACAGGTTGAGCCTATGATTTTGTATATTCCTACTCTTTACCCTCCACGCCTTGTGTACAATCTGCTATACATAGGATTATTTCATCCTAAGTATAGGGGGTTTGGTCAACTTCTTTTTCATTATTCTTTAATGATTGTCATATTGACTCTTTTAAATTCAGTACAAGTTATGTCTTCTCTTTTTCTCTCTGATCATTGAGGACATAGCTCATGCTAAGTATAGTAGGATCATATATTCGTTGTATATACTTTAGCCATAACTCGTACTTTTGTATTTTCAAATAATATGGCTAATTAATAAAAAATTCTGCATGCAAACAAATTCTTTGTATATATTGATTAATAAATTAGGTTAAAAATGCTTTTTGCAAAACGTTTGAAATATAGTTTGCAAATTTTGTTTATAAATATATTGAAAAATGTTTGGTAAAATGTTATCAACCTTTGATAAATTACTTTTGTTTGTAAATATTTCTTTCCTTTGTTTGAAATAAAATATTTTGAAAATATATTTGCAAATGGTTTGAAAAATAGTTGCAAAAATATTTGAAAAATATATTTATACTATTTGAAAAATCTTAGCAAAATGATTTTCAAATCTTGTAATTTTTTGTAAAATTATTTGTCAAATTAGTTTGCAAAATAAAGTTTTCAAAATATTTATGAAAATATTTTCAAATTATTTTGAGAACTAGTACATAATTTGAGAGAATAAAGATTGTTTACAAACCTTTTATATACAAACATGTAAATTCCTAAATCCTAATTCTTTGAAATGCCAAGAAGCACTCTTGTGTAAATATATTCATATATTTCTTGGCCAAACTTTTTACTTTTGCAAAAAATCTAAAATTTTTGCAAAAATAAAAATTTAAAACATTTGCAAAAATCTTTTTCAAAAAATGCATAAAAAATGCAAAACTATTTTAAAACCCCATAAAAGATCAAAATTTGAAAATTGCACCACAAAAATATTTTCCTTCCATTGTAGATAACATTTATATTTTTCAGATTGAGTTTGATACTTGAATAAGTCTAAATAAAATATGAAGATTAGAGCTTGGTTGGACCTTAAATCTACTTAATCACAGGAACCTTATAGGAACTGAAATTGAGGTGCTTTAGGTCTGCTAGACTTAATTCTTCGAGACTACGATCCTTGGTTCAGTGTCGTCTTTACTGACTAAGTAGAATATTTCGAAACACACACGCGACTCTTTTTGATAATGACTTAGCTTGCACACCTGCTCCTTACACTTTTCTCACATCAATTGTAGTGCTAAAGGGTTGTTATTTGCCAACATAAGTCACAAGACAATGGAAACCTCGGAAGTCGCAAATTTGTGGCCATTGTACCTCAACCCGATCTAGTAGCGAAGAGGTCTAAAGATAGAAATTATGGGTTGCAATAACATTTCAAAAGATGGATAGTCTATAGGCTCAATAGGAAAAAGTCCTTATATAAATGTTGTTGTATATAGTATATAAAAAATGGAAAAATCCAAAAATAAAAAAAGAAAAGACGGGAAAATTTTTCAATAAAAATCAATTCCCAACGAGTATGAGTAAATCTATATAATCAAATAAGAAATCTTGAGCTTCAAAGTCATAAGTATGTGAGCCTGCAGCAGGATGACTTGGCTACATTGGTCAAGCATCCTAGGAAAGGAGGCTACACTGGCTACCGTCCATTCTTCTCTCTACCTCCTCTTCTTGAATTAGTTGTACATGAACGTAGAAGGAAACACCCTGCTTCTTGAGTAAAGAGTTGTTGGATTGGGGAATTATGGTCACCATGTTGGAGAAGACTGACTTTTACCGCTTCAGCTGAGGAGAGTTACATATCACGCACATTGTCCAAGATAGATTCATAGTCATAAGGGTTTGCATATGAGTTGACTTATTCTTACATTGATATGAGGAGACTTGAGAAGAGTTTCATGATTCTTAAAGGTTGTTGTACTTCAAATCAATTTCCCAAACAGGTTCCTACGAAACTAAAATGTCCAAAGGTCCAACTAAGCTCCAAACATTGATTTTGTGAAAACAAGCTTCAGAGTTAAAATCAATCCAAGTTTATTTTTTTTCTTTATTTTCTTTTCTACACTTACATGGGTGATGAATCTCCATTTCAAGACCTTTATTCGTTCATTTTAAATGCATGTATATAGCATTATTTCGCATGAATTAGTATTAATTATTTACTGTATAAATATTGTATAAAATACATTATTTAAAGCAAAATTAAAGAATAAAGAAAAAATTAAATAAAATACCAAAGGTAATTTATGACCGTAAACTCCGACCTTTGTGTAATGATAATTGGGTCGACATGGAATAAAGGAGGGGGAGATAAGGATCAAAAGCATAACGAAAACCGTAATTATTCTTCAATAAGTCCAATTTGGGATCGACGTTATTCTTTAAAATTTATTCATCAAATAAATAAACTGTGTACATGAAAGTTGTAGACGAAAATATACAGAACAATACAAAATTGATTTCACAAAACAATAATAGAAATTCTACATTCTACACTAAGAATAAAATTCCGAAACCCAAACTTCTCCAACCCATACTTTCTCCATATGAACTCAACCCCAAAATCACTTTAATTATATATAACTTTATAATAGTTATTGAATGAAGGTTGTTTCATTCAATTTGGAGATAAGACATAAAAGATAGGTTTGGGACACATATTGTACTATATACTTGAATAAAAAATTTATTTTATCTATATTTTATACCTTCTGTTATTTTATATTTTTATAATTTTGTAAATATTATTTATAGTGTTTGTATATATTTATAATATAATAAACCATAAAAACACACTAAAATAAAATAGTATACCAAATACATAGATGAATACACTATACTGGCAAAAATATAACAAATGCCTATATTTAATTAAGTGGACAAATAAACTCAGAAAATATAATAAAAATATATTTATGCGTATTTCAATAAATTTGAAATATATATTATGTGCATAAAAAAATTAAAAATACAAAATAAAATTTAAAAAACTTAATATATAGGTGATTATACCTATAAACGAGTCTCTAAAAAGCAACCTAGAATAAATTAAGTCATAAAAAAAAAATTACCATAAAATACTACATTAAATAATAAATATTTTTCATGTTTTAATCTAAAATTAATAAAATCATTTAATATTTTATTTTTTCAATTAATATGAATTTAATTTGTTTCCTTGTTGTTTTCCTAGCCGACGTGGCCTAAGCCAGGGCTAGATGACTTCGGTCAACAACCTATCTCCTAAGATAACATCATGTAAAACATTTTTAATCTTTGCTTATTGATTTCTTCCTCGATGACTCTTTTTCTATTTTGCTTGATTCATTCTTCTCTTTTATTCCCCTAACATGCACTTACATGCGAGGTTCATTCCTCGATCAGTGGTCTTCTGCATCAAGAACCAATCCACGATGGCTGACCCCCTGTATAAAGCTTCTCTTCCATCTTCCTTTGTTTCTTGATCTCTCTTCCACCATTTTAACCATGGTATTCGAGTTCGTCGAGCATTCTAGTGACAATAAGAGTATAGAGAAAGATTTAGCGATGCATTTGGCATCTAATTGAGGTCGATCTGAGGCGCCGCCACATCCTCCGCCACAAGCTCTGCTCCGCGCTGGTGCATGTTTGGTAAGTCCTCTTTTTCCTTGTCTTTTCATTCCTAGGAGTAGTAGTAGAATAGGATAGTACTTTGTTTCCTACTATAGTAGAAAATACTAAAAATTATCTCGTTAGATCTCTGGCTCCACATCCTTATTCCATCATGACCAACTGTCCTCTACCTCTACTCTCGCATCCAATCCATTCAAAAATGCTTTCTCTTTGCTCCACGCTCGCTCAGATCAGGCAACCCACTCTCCTTCTCTGTTGTATAATTAGAGAGCTCCTCGTGCCGTGCTAGCCCTCCATTCCCCCCTCTGACTAGTTGAGCAACTTTGCCCTTGACCCAATGTTTTGTCTGTGCATGTAATGTGCTGAAAGGAGTCCATCTAGGCAAGAATAAAGGTGGACTGAGGGTCTCCAGGTCACTGGAACTCCTCCAACCTATTGGGACTCTTTCGGGGGTCCCTTGAGCCTTTTGAAGCCCCCAACTGATGCGTACCAGCGAGACAAACGAGTTGAGCATTTCAGAGCTGTCGAAGATGCATGGAGTTGAAGGAAATCGATGATTGAAGCTCGCTCCTTAGGTTGTTCATCCATGTTCTTTAGGAAGAGAAGCCATCGTTGGATTGTTGTGATCCTCTAGTTTTTATTGCAGATGTCCGATCAAGCCACCCACAACTATAGGATCTTCAGTTGAGATCTAATTTCATAGCTCGGTCGGTGAAGCAACATCGATTATTGCAAAGGCGACACATGGACAAGTGAGCAGATCAACGCCATTGGGTAACGTACATGGAGGTATTTTGTGCACACACCCTCCCACTTTTTGCATTTTATTTGTAATCCATAAACATTTGTCTGTAGCACAAATACATTTCAAATATTTTTAAATAGGCCCTCGTACTTTCTTTATTTATGTTTAGGTCCAATCCATGTCACCTCACGTGCTTGTACGTGTGAGGGGACTGGATATTTTGTACCTTACCCACTGAGCTATTTGTATGTTGATTTAGTCCTTGTTTTTGTATTAATAGTGTAATATTTTTTGGAAAAAAATGTATATGGCCTCCTAGACTTCATATTAAATGCAAAAATACCCCTTCGATAATGTTTTTTGGATATTATAAAAAAATCATTTTTATCCCTAACTTTTTTGAGGTGTTCAGTCGTAGTCCATAAAACTTAAATATTTCCACAAATATCCCTATTAGTATGTATTTTCTTTTTTGTAGTTTTTATTTTGTAAAAAAGAACTCCACATCTCTAAAAAGTTGTCAAAAATTATTATAAAAACCTTATATATATATATCACGTATATTTTTTGTTGGGTGTTTTAAGGTTATATTCTAATTATTAAAAATCAAAAAGAGAACTTTTATTCCATGTTTGACTATTAAAATTGCAAAAAAATATAAAAAGTTATTCAAATATTACAAAAAAACTATTTTGTTTATTCATGTATTTTGACACTAGGGACCAAAATCTACTAAAAATAAGAAAAGAAAAACACTAAAAGTTAAAAAGTTACAAAATCATTATAAAAATTATAAAAAATATGAAAACTTCCAAAAATAGTTTTTTATGTCCTTGAATTTTCCTTATCTTATATATTCATTATTAAATTTGAATTGGGAAAATTTTGACCCTTCTTGTTTTTTTAATCCTCAAATCAATTCAGCCTATTTAATTAGTTCTTGTTTTTTTACTATTTTTATTTTAAAAATCTAAAACAATTATAAAAAAACCTAAAATCACAAAAATATTAGAAAAGGATAAAAATAGAAAAAACAATTATTTCTATAATTTTCATTCTTTTATTCTATTTATAAAGATATTACCCATTATTATATATATAGTTATATATAAACCTTTTGATATAATTAAAAAAGAGAAGAAAATATAAAAACCATAAAATTATAAATAGAAAATGAAATTTAAGAATTAAAAAAGTTTTAAAACAAAAATTAAATAAAATAATCAAATACTTAAAACTCACAATAATAAAAAAAATACCAAAAATACCTACAAATCTTTTATTATTATTTTTTTGGCAATTCGGATTGCCTATTCTCTGTTGTTCCCTATGTTCGACCCCTGCAGTACTTGTCTACTATACATTTCATTGTAGGGTATAATAAATTTTGACCCCTTGTTTGATTGATTCATTTCTTGCGTGTGTTAATTGTTGAATGACCACATGGTCTTGTGAGCTGTCGCCTCAGCATCATTTTATTTTAGCTTTTTAGTTAGGATAATTTTTAGACTCGCAAAACCAATGTCATCACACCCTAACTAAATGGTGTTGCTGAAAGATGCAATAGGACCATCATTAACATGGTCCATTCAAAGGAGAATAAAGCACATTTACCTCTTAGTTTCTTGGGATATGCAATAAAGACTACAATATATATCCTAAATAAGATTCCTAGCAAATCTGTACTTAAAACCCAACATGAGATTTGGTTTGGAACCCCACCCAGACACATAAGAATTTGGCGTTGCTTCGTGAAGAATGTAAATGCAAGAAATCTAGAATCTCACTGGAGAGTGCAACTTCATTGGGTACGTAAATGACAATATATGATACCGACTTTACAACCCTAAGACTTCAAAGATTTTTATCTCTAGAGATGTGATATTTCTGAAGTAAAGGAGCTAATTAAATCCTCGGAGGATATTGATCTTCCTGAACTAGAAACTAAAGATGTAAAAAAAATGAAATATTCGTACCTCTTCTAAGGAGTTCGAGGGTGGTTGCAACACTTGAAAGGTACAGATTCCATTTGTCAAGTGAAATTGATAGTGAACCAACTTCATTTGATGAAGCACTCACGGATCATGACATGGATACATGGATGCTAGCAATGAAGTCTGAAATAAATTCCATGTACAATATTGGTGTTGGACCCTACAGGATCCACCAAAATGGGTAAAACTCATTAGGTGTAAATGGATCTTCAAGAGAAAGAGGTGACCTGATGGGAAGGTAGAGAGACCTTCAAGGAACAGCTCGTAGCTAAGGGCTACACACAGAGACAAGGCATCGACTACGGTAAGACATTCTCTCGCATGGCTGTGCTTAAATCTATTAGGACATTTCTAGTTATAAGTGCATATCTTGACTACGACATCTGGGAGATGGACATCAAGACAAAATTCCTCAATGGATACCTCGAGGAGTACAAGGCCTTCATAATCGAGAAAAGCAAAGTATGCAAGCTAAAGAAATATATCTATGTGCTTAAAGAAGCTTCTTATACCATTGTGTCCATCGTGCTTTACGCAGATGACATCCTTATCAGTGGAAATGATGGATGATAACTAGTGTTAAATTTGGTTGTCCCATACCTTCGAAATGAAATATCTTAGAGAAGACTCTTATATATTGGGTATGAAGTTGATCAAAAACAGGGAAAAGTAGATTTTGGGATTGTCACAATATGGGTACATTAAGAAGATATTGGAACATTTTATATGGACAATTCCAAGAAAGGCTTCCTTCCCTTATGACATGGCATCCACCTATCTAAAGGGATGGCTCCTCAAAGTGTTGAGGACAAGAAAGACAAGGATGGATGCCCTTACGCATAGGCTGTGGGAAGCCTAATGTATGCCATGATGTTCACAAGGCCAGATAACTGCCATGTACTGGGAGTCTTATGACTTTACAAATCCTTCTATGGAGAACAACACTTGAATGCACTGAAGATTTGATTAATGACCGACTAACTATGGTTAAGTTATGAATTACACAAATGTCGTTGTGAGCCTAATCAATCAGGTAATAAATCGAGAAAATAAATCACTTTGAAGACCAAACAGTGAATGTGAGCGGTTTACTTTTATCTACCTGTTAAAGCGATCCGAGTCGAACTCAAGGAGAACAATTAAGAGCTAAGTAGTGAGTCTTCAGAAATAAAATTCTTTTTAGTGGTTTTATATTTTTCAACCTTTTAATTTTCTAATGTAAGAAAACAAGTAAGACACGCACTCAAGCACTCTCTTTGTATTTTTCAAAGGGTCAAAAATAATCAAAAAATGCAATAAAAATATTTTTAGGTTTTATATATTTTATAGTATTTATGTAATATTTTGAGAATTTTTAGATGTTTTATGTTTTTCTAAAAGTCAAATAGTGATAAAGTAGTCAAACAGTGAACATTCAGGAGTAATTTGGAAATTAAAAATAGATAAAGTGTCCAAAACTCTTGAAATAATTTTTTGCTGACATATAAGCAAATATCTACAAACAAAAACTGGAATCGCAATTTTTGGATTTTTTTTCTATAATTTTTATCAGTTTACAAGTGTTTACAATTTTTTTAGTTTTTATGAAATATTTTCAATTAAAAATGATACTGGAGCTTAAGGATAATAAAACTATTCTGATTTTTTTTGAATTTTCGGATATATTTTTGAGTTTTTATGTTTTTTCTATAGCAAACATGATATTTTTTAGGGTTTTTTAATTTTTAGTACTAGAAAAATGTAAAGAAATCAACAAGTAAAAATTACCACAAACAAAGCAAGCAAGTTGGAGTCGCATATAATTTTTGGGTTTTTTGGAGTTAATTAGCAATTTATTGCACTAATAAAAAGGGACGTAATTAAAAACATTTACAGGGACCTAGTTGTCATTACCTTATGTTTTTGGGAGCTTTTGAAATAACAAGCAGAAACTACGAGGGCCAATATGCAATATATCCAAGAAAGGCACACACAGCTCGTGAACAGTACACACACGGTTATATACGTAAATATCAAAACTATAATTTCATTCCATATAGTCAACAAAATTGGGGCAAAATATGCAAAATGACTACAAAATTACGTGCGGGTGCACGTAACTACAACTCAGACGTACTAAAGTGCAAATATAAAAACTACAAGGGAATTTTTAAAAAAGTTCTTGACTAGAGTTTTTATTTATTAGACTAAAGCAAAATAAAAATACATGTGGGGGAAAAGAGAAAAATACCATCGAGGCATGTGGCTCTCCCATGGGTCCTCTAACAGCTCTTATGCACTCCTACAAATAAATTTGATGTTTCGGATTGTGTCGGGGATTTGCTGTTAGATCTGACAAGCTCGTCTGATCCAACGGTCTGCAAGGCTGCTTGGTCAGGAAGCACAAATGAGGAACCAGTTTTGAACAGATGATAGGAATTTGGGCGATAACGGTTGGCTCTCATCAAGTCTGGAGCTCCCTCTCCAGATCGAACGATAAATAGCGGTGTTGGACGAACACTGCTCAAGCGAACGTCAACTGTACGTGGAGAGAGATCCACGATTCTGATGAAAGTTGCTATGAGGTTTAGCACCATCGTGAAGTCACTCCGTGTCGGCCAGGGTGCTCGGATGAGGCAGTTGATGGTCAGACGATCGAGACGATGGAGCTCCACCTGGAGCTTCTCTACCAAAGCAGTCGGAGCTCATATTGGGACTCCATGTGTGCTCCTTCACATGTAAAGCGTAGATAAACTCGGAAGCTTTTCTTTGGTCATTTTATTGCATATAAAGATGAAGGAAGCAATGGGGGAATGGTGTTTGACGCCCGGGAAACAGAGAAAGGGTGTCTAGGCCTTAATCTCGATCGAAATATAGAGCCAAAGGTGATCATGTCGTGAGGGAAGGTGGAAGGTGGAGTCGCGTGCTAATTGGTGTAGTGAGATGTGTAAAATGAGCCCCGACCCGATGGTTATAGATGATGAACTAAAAGCGGTGTCAATGAACGATATCGGAGCGAAGTGGAAATGCAGGCGACTGATGAGCCGAAAATGACCGAGTGGCTAAGGGAGATAGGTATCAAGGGTCGTTGCGACCTCAACCTCTCGAATCGGACTCAACAAGAAAAGAAGACCACCATATCAAAAATCAAACAAGTAGCTCAAATAGCGGTATCACCATTTTATTTAACCTGGTATAGCGACCAGGGTCGAACTCAAGGAGCACGGGTTGGCTAAAAAGCCTAAGAAGTAGTCAAAAATTAAAATGAAATAAGATAAAATGTTTTTTTGGGGATTTTAGGTTTTTAAATTTTATTTGTGATTTTTATTATAAAGAAAATATAAAAGAAAGCTAAAAAGTACACAAACAACTATTTATTTAACACATAAAAACACGTCAAAAAAATAAAATAAAAATATTTTTTGATTTTATGAACATTCAGATGTTTTTGATATTTTCTCAAATTTTTATAATTTTAAATTAATTTTCTAAAAATGAAAGAAAGTCAAAAATAAGAGCTACTGTGCAGCCAGACTAGAAAGGCTATTTAAAAATATAAAAATAACCTCTAAAAATCTAGCAATAATTTTATGAAAAACTAAAAATGAAAAGCTAACTGCATAAAAGAAATTATATATTTTGATTTATTCTGAATTTTTAATGATTTTTAGGAGTTTTTTAGGGTTTTTTAATTTTTAGGGGTTTTGTATATCAAACGACCACAAAGATTGCACAGAAAGAAAAACACAACAAAACACACACAAAATATTTTTTTTTTGAATTTTTTGGAGGTTTTTAATATTTTTAGTTGGTTTTTAAATTTAGACAGCGGCAAAAATAAGGGTTTTTGAATTTTTAAATATAGAAAATTAAAACAAAAATATCTCAAAAAATCACGGAAATTTTTACACAATGTCATGGAAGATGTGTCCAAATTTCATGAGAATTGGTATTAATTTGTTGATTTATTCAATTAATAAAACCTGCACAACACACAGGGACCTAAGTGCAAATAGTGAAAACTTTCCAGCCAAATAATAACACATGAAATAATGTGAGGCTGAAATTGCAAAAGGCCCAGGCACATACGAGGGTGGCTTGCGATTCACACACAGAGGGGCATAAATGTAATTCCCATTTATAAAGATGCAATCATTAACAGCAGAAAAGTTCAGGAGAACATATGTAAATAACCCCAAACGTCACGTGTCGATGCACGTGCTCCACATATAGATGGACTAAGTTGCAAATAAAATAAACACAAGGGTCCTACATGTAAAATGTCCAAAACAAAAACAACTTTCAAAAGTACTTATAGGACTAAAATAAAATGTAAATACTAAGGAGGGCCTAATAGTAATTTACCCTTTATTATAGATCCAACGGTCGAAGTGGCTTCCCCTTAAGATCGGACGGTCCTGATTCGCTGATACCCCTTTGACGATGGACGCTTCAGATCAGATCCTTAAATGGATCGGACGGTTGTGAGCTCCCCACAGATTGAGGGTGGAGATGAGACGTGGCGGATGAGCTCGATCGGACGGCGGAGGAGGGCTCTAGATGAACAGGTCATCGACGAACTTCGTCCGGCCAATACGCGTGCTCGGGGGCTCCTCCGGCGCTGCTCTGATGTGCGAAACGAAGCTCGAGGGCGCCCGCAGCTGATGGTCTGCTCTGATGGGGCTGAGGAGTCGTAGAGGTCCCCGACAACGTCAAGAACCTGGAGCAGGTGTGATTCAATGGTCGAACCACCATATGAGTTCCATTCTCCTTCGATCCTGCACAGAAAAAATGATGGGTCGAGGGCAAAGTGCCTCGACCTGGTTACGGGCGAAGTGGGCAGACGTGTGAGGCGGCGCAGAGATCTCATGAGGCGACGACAAAGGAGAGTCGTTAACCCTATTCCTGGGCGAACTAGGGGGAACATATGGATGAAGAACGTGGAGAGGAGTCTGGAGAAGGTGAACGACTAATCGGAATGATGAATGGATGATCGGAGTGTGCAGGATGATCCGATGAAGGTCCGGTTGTTGGAAATACAAAAATCGAAATGTACAGAAGGGTAGATGTTATCGAGGGTACCTGTATGTTGAAGGCGTCTATGCTGGAGGTCAGCTACCTCCTGGGATCGTCGCCTCGATGGAATGACGATTCCAGAGGCTCAAACTCACCGTATGGCAGAGCATTGCGAGAGGGTTCACCGGACATAGGGCTAATGGCTTCAAAGCCTCACTGCAACACTCTCCTACGCTCGCTATCACTCAAGGAGGAGGGTGGAGGTCACTGGGGTCGAAGACAATGGCTGAAGATGCGGAAAATGGCGGCTCCAGGGGAAGCTTTATTTTTGCGGGGGTCCGCGAAGATGGGCATGAAGCACGCGGATCAAGGAGCAGACCCCTAAGGAGAATGTCGGGCGTGAATCTCGGGTCTGCCCTCGACATTTGGAGCATGAATCGAGAGGGAGAGGTGCTCGGATCAATAAGGGAGAAATTGGCGAAATCGGGTCGGCATGCGGATCTGGGCGAAGACCGGTCCGGGGGGAGTTGACCAGGGGTAAAAAATCCCCCGTGGACCAATCAGAATTCAACAAACCAAAAATATTTATAAATTAAATTAAAAATAGAAAATGAATTTATTTAAAAATGTTTAAAAACTGAAAATTGTTTATTTTTTCTCAAATTATTTTTTAGTAATTTTTATTTATTTTTTTGAAAAATAAATTTTGTTATATACATAATATAATATTATATACAGGTATAAAATACCTATGTATTTTATACTTTTATTTTTTATCTTATTTTGGTACAAATACTCTAATTTTATATTTTATTTATTTACAACATAAAATGTAGAGTATAAAATAATTTTTATTTGATTTTTATTTTTTATTACAAGGGTAAAATAAATAGATGTATTATTATTATATACATGGTATATGTACAATAGGAGAGAGAAAGTATTTTATTTTGTTTTTATTTTATTTTTCAAATTTTAATTTTGTTTTAATAAGTATAAAAAATTGATAAAAACATAATTTTATTTTTGTTTTTATGAAAAAATAAAATATATACAAATAGAGGGAATATAGACAAGGATGAATGGCCCTATCTCTCTCTACTTATTTTATTTTGCGATCAGTCCCATATTGGCCCTCTCTTGGGTTCAGGTCGCTCAATATTTATTCTAAATATTTCCCTCTTTTTCTTTTATTTTGTTATTCTTTTATTTTTGCACAAAAACATGCTAATTATTGATATTTACAAAAGCATGCTCAATTGGTAACTTATTGTATTTACAACTATATACTTGCTGATTTGCCAAGATAAATAGCTAAAATAAAATAATAAAGAGTGATGAATGAGTATTCATCACCCCCTTATTCTTTACTTTTGTTAGTCCCTTGGCAAACACTTATTTGAAAAAGAAGTGAAAAAGAAAAGAAAAGAAAAGAAAAAGAAGGGAAAAAGAATGAATCAATGCTCATTACTAAACTTGTCTTCATCAAATTGATGTATGGAGCTTAGTCAGATCTTTGGATTATTAATTTGTTGGAACTTTATTTGGACTTAGGTTTAAAACTAAACAGCCTCTATGTTCCACTTAATCTATGGTCAAGACTCCTCAACAATCCAGATTAGAACAAGTCTACATACACAAACTCTGATGACCATGAATCTTTTCTTGTACGGTGTAAGTGATGTCTAGCTCTCCACCTCAGAAATAGCAAAGTGACAACCCTCCCAACTCTTTCCTCGAGGAGCGGGGTATTCCCTTCTAAGTTCAAGTTCAACCGGCTCAAGAAGAGGAGGAAGAAGAGAATGAACCATGGCCAGTGCAGCCATGTATCCTTGGGAGCTCAACCAGTGTTGCTAAGTCTCCCTGGTGCAAGCTTCATGAGATGGAATATGGATACATAAGCTTTGCTTTATTGGACTATATACACTCAGGTGGGATTATAATTTTCTCACAGACCCACCAATTTCTTGGAGTTATTCTTTTCATTTCTTTTTTTTATGTGCATATATACAACATATCTACAAAGTGCAGCATATATACATAAGGAGTTTTTCCTCTTGAGCCGGTAGACTATCCCTCTATTGAAGCTTTACTGCAACCCACAACCCATGTCTTTAGACCTCAACACCTCCAGACTAAGTTGAGACGCACTTCCTTCACTATAAGAAGAAGAGAGGTTCTGCCTAGAAGTACTACACTCATATGCTACCCCAAGTCAAAGAAGACTGCCTCCTCACCACCTCATCAGTGGAGAGCTCGGTGTAAAGTGCTGGTCCAACTAAAGCCATTTTCTGTAAGAGTCATGTGTGCGTTGTTAAGTGCTCTACTTAGGCTCATCGAGATGACATATGATCATAGCCTAGTGTACACAAAGAATTAAGTCACCATGGACTTGAAAAGTCTCAACCCTAATCCCTATAAGGTTCCTCTTAGAATTAGGTGGATTAAGATCTTAACCAAGCTCCATTTTTCAATTTAATTCCAGGCTAGTTTAAATGTCAACTCTGACTCAGGAAAAACTGTACAAATATTTACAAAGATGCAATTTTTATAAAATTTTTGAAAATGTGCAAAATTTTTGAAAAATGTTTGAAAACATGGATGCATGCATGAATGCAAGTTTTGTAAAATATTTACAGACATTTACACAAGATTTTCTGCAAACTTTTTGTTTTTCAAAACATTTTACAAAAATTTTATACAATATACATAATTTTGATATGAAAATAATTACACAATATTTACACAAAAGATTTTTACAAACATTTGTACAAAAATAATTTGTATAAATAGCTATGTATGTGCAATAAAGAATTTTATTTACAAGAAAAAAATTTACTTTTTATGGATTTTTACGGTTTTTAGCCATTTTATTTATTAACATACTCACACAAAGTACGAGTTATGGCTAAAAGTATATATGGAAGATATATGACACCCCCTATATTTAGTTCGAACGATGTCCTCATAGTGAATCAAGAGCGATGAAGAAGAGATAACTCATTCTTAGTGTAAGGAAGTGAAAAGTTCGGCTATACACAAAGACGAATGAAAGAATAGGATGAAAAGAGAATCTCGGGTATTCCCCCTGTACTTAGGATCAAGTAACCCTAAGTATAGCAGGCTATACACAAAGGGAAATCCGAGTGATGAATGTACATGGTCTACCTCCCCTATACTTAGGGCGACATATCCCTAAGTATAGGTAGCAAAACAGAGATAGAAGAGAATCAGAAGAAAATCATAAGTCTCACCCCCCTTATACTTAGGGTAAAGTGCACCCTAAGTATAGCATAATCAAAGATGCAAATGGGGTGTTGGACTGAAGAATAGTGTGATATGGACAACTAGATCTATATAAGTCAGGAGAGCAGTGATAATTGGGCGTGAGATGCAATAGATGTGAGTCAAGAGACCACATCTCACGCAAAGTGAATAGCGGCAACGTCAACGACCAACGGCTCATGATCAAGATATGGTTTGAGCCGCTGCTCGTTAACACGAAGGTTACTCTCAGATGATAACTCAGATATGTCGATGCTTCCGTTGCCGTGTACCTTTCGGAATAGATAGGGTCCCTTCCATTTGCTACGCAACTTCCCTGGAAATAATCTCAACCTGGCATCGAACAACCTTACTCGTTGTCCTAGCTCAAACTGCTTGTGACTGATATGAGAATCATGCCACTCCTTCACTCTCTCCTTGTACTATAAGCTGGTCGAAAAGGTTGTATCACGAAGCTCCTCCAGGGCTGCCAACTCGGCCCTCCTCTGATCTCCTACACTCACTGGATCTAGAAGTATATCAGTGACTGCCCAAAGTGACCTATGTCTCAGCTCAACAGGTAAATGGCAGGGCTTGCCATAAACGAGGCTAAAGGGAGATGTACCCAAATGTGTCTTGAAGGATGTCCGATATGCCCACAAGACCAAGTCCAAAAGCTGTGACCAATCATTTCTATCAGGGCAGGCGACCTTCTGCAGAATAGTCTTGATCACCCTGTTCGACACTTCAGCAAGAACATTGGTCTGAGGATGATACAATGTGGCTACTCGATGGTCTATGCTGAACTCGCTAGCAAGGGCCTTTACCTTGTCGTTATTGAAATGAGACCCCCCGTCAGATATCAAAACTCTAAGTACCCCGAACCGTGAAATGATGTTCTTCCTCAAAAATCAGCAAATAGTCCTAGCATCTGTGGTTCGGGCAGGGATGGCCTCAACCCAACGACTCACATAATCCACGGCCAACAGAATGTACTCGAATCCCTAACTCTTATGGAATGGACCCATGAAATCGATGCCCCATTTATCAAAAACCTCACAGAAGTGAATGGGCTGCATCGACATCAAATCATGCTATCCACAAGTGCCCATCCTCTGATAGTCAGTGATGAGCCACTCGAACAACTAAGGTAAATCAGGTATATCTGCGGTCGTTGTGACCTCAGTCACTCGAGACTCAGAGCTCAATCAAGAAAAAATCAGACCACCAAAGAAATATAAAAATCAATGAAACTCAAACTAGCGATCTCGCTATTGGATTAACCTGGTATAGCGACCAGGGTCGAACTCAGGGAGCACGTGATGGCCTCACGGCCTACGAAGTAGTCGAGAAACAAATAAAATATAAACAAAGAATTTTTAGTGGATTTTTAATATTTTTATATTTTTTTGGAATTTTATATTATAAATGAAATAATAAAACAATAAAACAAGCAACTTTCAACAATTATTTAATTACTATAAAATGCTAAAAAAATTCAAACAAAACTATTTTTAGAATTTTTATGCTTTTTACTGTTCTTGGTGAATTTTTGGTATTTTTCTGATTTTTAGGGAGTTTTATAAAAATGAAACATGGCAAAAAGCAATGAACACTGTCCAGCCAAGCTTCAAGGGCCAAGATAAAAAAATCAAATGTCCCTACCAAAGCCTAGAGGTATTGTTCCTATAAAATAGAAACAAAAATGAACAATCAGGGACTGAGTTTATTAATTTTTGATTTTTTTGTGATTTATTAGAATTTTTATAAGATTTTCAAAGTTTTTCAATTTTTATATTTTCTATAAGTCCAAAAATTACCAAAATTGGTCAGAAAATCAAACAAACCAAAACACACAAAATATTAATTTTTTAGAATTTTTGAAAAGGTTTTAATATTTTTTTGTGATTTTTATATAAGGACAAACAGAAAAATGAGTGTTTTTGAATTTTTAAAAATAATAAAAGGGCTCCAAAAATTTCTCAAAAATCAGTGAAAATTCTACGCAGTGGCAGGAGCCACGTGTCAAATTTTTACTTGATTTGGATGAGATTTGATATTTTATTTAAGACAACCAAGAGCCCACAATGCACAGGGACCTGATCGTAATAAAAATACCTTCCAGGGGCATAAAAGTAATAAGAATGGAAGCTTAGGGTGTCCAGGTGCAAAAAGACCAAGATCTCAAGTGCGGAGCACGTGTCCTGGGCACTCAGTTACCCAAATGCAAATATTTTAAGTTCCTGGACCTATTAGCAACAGGTGCTAAAAGTCCAGGGCTTAAGTGTAAAAAACCCACTAAATTCGGCACATGCAGAAATAAACCACTCACAGGGGCATCAATGCAATTAACCAAAAAGATTTTTCATTCCATAACATGTACAAGTTACATACCCATATATGCAAAACCACCAACAATACACGTGACGAAGCACGTGTCCACAACAGGCAGGGGTAGAAATGCAATAAAAGTAAACTAGCAGGTACTAAGTGCAATTTTTACAAAAATAAAAGAACTAGAGTCGATATTTACAGGACTAAACAATAAAACAAAATAAAAGGGGGGCCTAAGTGATATTACCCCACTTATTCATCCGAGGGCTGAGATGGCACCACGTGGCTTATCGAACGGTCGGGAGTGGTGGCGCCTCAACAAAGAAGCCTCAGCGGTGATCGAAGGGTGGAGGGTTGGCCACGTGGAAGATCAACGGTCGAGAGGCGATGGCTACCCTCTGCTGGATGGAGGACGGAGAAGAGGCCACGTGTCTGATCAGACGGTGGCTGCTAGGCCTCTTCTTCGCCCTAATCGGACGGTCCACAACTAATCTGGCAAGCAGGGGAGAGTGGACGGCTGGGAAGGCTCCTCGAAGAACAGATGGCCGGTGAACTTCGCCGACCCAAAACGCACGTGATGGCCCTCCTCTGCTTCTCCCGAGATGCGGAATAGCTCCACCAAGGTGTCCCGCAGCTGCTGCTGATCTCCGATGAAGCCGGCGAGCTCCAAGGAGCTCTGGCGGCGGCGATGGCCTGGAGTCGCTTCCGCGGGATGATTTGGCCCTCAAATGGGCCTGTCGAGACATGCAAGGTATCGCAACACGCTCCTGGGTCGAGGGAAAAGTGCCTCGAGGCGAGATGGGTGGTTTGTGCGTCGGGGCGAATGGTCTCCGGCGATGCAACGGCGAAGGTGGCCTACTCCCAGTTCCTGTGCGAACTGGGTTGGCTGAAGGGCTGGAGAACGTGCAGAGAAGTGAGACGGAGGTGAAGGTCGGGTCAATCGACAAAATGGGTGGATGGTGTGGCCGGAATCGATGATCGGAGGTGAAAGATGAAATTGGGCGTACTTTGAAATTAGCAAAAACTAAGGAAAACTATGCTTACCGGATGGTCGGAGTCGACTGGGGACGAGCTGCTGAAGCTCTAGGTCCTTGCCTCGAGGGCCGTCGATGCCCGAGGCTTGAGCAC
Organism: Ottelia alismoides; assembly: GCA_037367405.1. Lineage (NCBI taxonomy): Eukaryota > Viridiplantae > Streptophyta > Magnoliopsida > Alismatales > Hydrocharitaceae > Ottelia > Ottelia alismoides. Next base: position 158,563 of record JAZKJV010006212.1, read on the forward strand.
CAAGCAAGGGGCGGCGCACGGCGGCACTAGGTCGTCGGATCGATGACCGGGCACTCTCTCCTCACTGCGACACTACCCTCAGCTCGTTGTCACTCAGGCGAGAGCAATGGAGTAACTGGGAAGAAGAATGCAGAGCCAAATATGAGTGAAAGTGCGGGCGGAGCTCGGATTAAATATGGCTAGGGGTCCGGCTAAGAGAGGTTCGGGGAAGATTGTCGGAGCACGGATCCCCATAACCCACCCCGGGCGTGGATCAGGGATGAACGATGATGGATTAGGACCCGGGGTTTTGGGTTTTGGCAATCGGATCATGACGCAATAAATGGGAGAACATGCGGGTCGGGCGCAGAATCCGGCTCTTGTGGTCCTGGGGGGGAGAGTTGATTGGGGGTCAACATCCCCCGTGGACCAATGAGAGCCTGCCAATTATTCCAATTTTATAAATTAAAAAATAAATAGGAAATGGTCGAATTCACAATACTCAAAACATGAAAAATGTTTCTTTTATTTTAAACTATTTTCTTGTGATTTTTATTTAATTTTTAGAAATAAAAATTAGGTATTTATAATATAGTATTATATACATAAGTATATACAATATATATTTTTAATTTTTGATTTTTAATTATTTATTTTTATACATTTTTATTCCAATTTTATATTTTATTTATTTTTAGAATAAAATTTGGAATATTTTGGTATTTTTATTTTATTTTTATTAATTATTTACAAGGGTTAAATAATTAGATATATACACTTATATACATGGTCTATATACAATGTTTCTTTTGATTTTTATTTTTATTCTTTTTATTTTATTTTTGTTTTTGTGGTTTTTATTTTATTTAATTACATTATGGAATATAGAATATGTACAATTTTTATGGGATTTTAATTTATTTATTTATAGGGATAAATAAATAGATAAAGGGTTTCTATCTACATGGCTTATGTACAAGGTTGAAAGCCTTTTTATTTTCTTTTTAATTTTCTTTTCTTTAATTTTGATTTTGTATTTACAAATATTTACATATAAATACAAACCCATTTTATTTTTATTTATAGGAAAATATTTTTATTTATTTATAGATATACGTACAAAGGTGAGCATCCTTATCTCCCTCTACTTTGGTTTTTATGCGGTCAGGCCCATGCTGAGCCCTCCCTTGGGATTAGGTCGCTCAATATTTATTCTAAATATCTCCCTCTTTTTCTTTTGTCTCTTTATTCTTTTTTTTTGCACAAAAACATGCTAATTATTCATTTTTACACAATGCATGCAATTTGCTAATTATTATTATTTACCTAAATATACATGTGTTTGGCAAAGGTTTTGTAGCTAAAATAAAAGAATAAAGAGTGATGAATGGGTATTCATCACCCCCCTATACTTAACTTCGTTAGTCCCTTAGCAAACACTTATTGAAAAAGAAGTGAAAAAGAGAAAGAAAAAGAAAAAGAAAAAGAGGAGAATATGCATGGATCAAGGTTGATTATTAAACTTGCCTTCATTAAATTGAATTATGAAGCTCGATCAGATCTTTAGATTATTGACGTGTCGGAACCTTATTTAGACTTAAGTTTAAAACTCAACAGCCTTTAAGATCCACTAATCTATAATCAAGACTCCTCAACAATCCACATCAGAACAAGTCTACATACACAAACCCTGAAGACTATGAGTATTTTCTTGTACTGTGTAAGTGAGATAAGCTCTCCACCTCAGAAGTAGTAACTTGACAACCCTCCCCAACAAGGTAACTCTATGACCCTAGTCTGGCCACTCTTTCCTCGAGGAGCGGGGTATTCCCTTCTAAGTTCAAGTTCAACCGGCTCAAGAAGAGAGGGGAGAAGAGAATGGACCATGGCCAGTGTAGCCATGTATCCTTGGGAGCTCAAACAGTGTAGCTAAGTCTCCCTGCTGCAAGATACATAAGATGGAATTCATGAGTCTCAAGCTTTGCTTATTTGCACTATATACATACTCCGGTGGGATTATCATTTTCTATCAGACCCACCACTTTTTTCAAGTTATTTTCTTTTTGCATTTTTTTTCAAGTGCATCTATACAACATATACATGTGCAGCATATATACATAAGGAGTTTTTCCTCTTGAGCCAATAGACTATCCCTCTTTTTAAGTATTATTGCAACCCACAACTCCTGTCGTAAGACCTCATGGCAACCAGACCAAGTTGAGACGCACTTCCTTCACTAAAAGAAGAAGAGAGGTTCCGCCTAGAAGTACTACCCTCATATTCTACCCCAAGTCAAGGAAGACTGCCTCCTCACCACCTCATCCGTAGAGAGCTCGGTGCTATGTGCGGGTCCAAGTAAAGCCATTGTCTACATGAGTCATGTGTGTGTTGTTAAGTGCTCTACATAGGCTCATTGAGATGACATGTAATCATAGCCTAGTGGACTCAAAGAATTAATCACCATGGACCTGAAAAGTATTAACCCTAAGCCCTATAAGGTTCCTCTTAGAATTATGTGGATGAAGATCTTAATCAAGCTCCATTTCCCAATTTAATTCCAGGCTAGTTTAAATGTCAACTATAATCCAGGAAAAACTATACAAATATATACAAAGATGCTATTTACACACTATTTACACAAATGTAAAATTTTTGAAAAGTGTTTTGAAATCATGGATGTGTGCATGAATGCAAGTTTTGCAAAATATTTACACAAATTTACACAAGGTTTTTGCAAACTTTTGATCTTCAAAACATTATGGAAAAATTTTGTGCTATATATATATAGTTTTGATATGCACATATTTACACAAACTTTACACAAAAAGTTTTTGAAAACATTTTTACAAAAATAGTTTTGTACAATAGCTATGTATGTGCAAATAAAAGACTGTTTATTTACAGGGAACACATTTTAATTTTTATGGATTTTGGATGTTTAGCCATTTTTATTTATTAACACACTCACACAAAGTACGAGTTATGGCTAAAGTATATATGCAATATATACACACCCCCTATACTTAGCTCGAACGATGTCCTCAGAGTCAAGAGCGATGAAGAAGATATAACTCGTGCTCAGTATAGGGAAGTGAAAAGGAAGGCTATATACAAAGACGAATGAATGAATAGAAATCAAGAGAGTCTCGGCTTTTCCTCCTATACTTAGGATCAAATAATCCTAAGTATAGCAGGTTGTACACAAAAGGAAAACCGAGTAAAGAATGTACATGGTCTATCCTCCCTATACTTAGGGTAAAATATCCCTAAGTATAGGCAGCAAAAATAGGGGTAAAATGAATGAAAAGAATACCCAAGAGTCCTACATCCCCCTAATACTTAGGGTAAAGTACACCCTAAGTATAACATAATCAAAAGATGAGGAAAGGGATGTAGATTAAAGAATGGAATGATATGGACATCTGGATCTATACAGGTCGGGAGAACAGTGATAATCAGGCGTGAGATGCAATAGATGTGATTCAAGAGACCACATCTCACGCAAAATGAATAGGGGCAACATCAACGACCAGCGGCTCATGATCTAGAAATGGCTTGAGCCGCTGGCCGTTCACTCGAAAGGTACTCTCAGAAGACAACTCAGATATATCAATACTCCCATTGTCATGTACCTTTCTCATAAGATAAGGTCCCTTCCATTTGCTCTGTAGCTTCCCTATAAATAGACGAAGCCTAGCATCAAACAACCATACTCTCTGTCCAGGCTCAAAATGCTTGTGGCTGATATGAGAATCATGCCACTCCTTCACTCTCTCCTTGTACTGTAGGCTGTTTGAGAAGGCGGTATCACGAAGCTCCTCCAGGGCTGCTAACTTTGCCCTCCTCTGGTCTCCTACACTATATGGATCCAAAAGTATATCTGTGACTGCCCAAAGTGACATGTGTCTCAACTCAACAGGTAAATGGCACGGCTTGCCATATACGAGGTGAAAGGGAGATGTTCCCAAAGGTGTCTTGAAAGACATCCTATATGCTCACAAGACTGAGTCCAAAAGCTGTGACCAATCCTTTCGGTCAAGGCGGACGACTTTCTACATTATAGTCTTGATCTCCTTGTTCGACACTTCGGCTAGACCATTCGTCTGTGGATGGTATGGAGTGGCAACTTGATGGTCTATGCCGAACTCGCTAGCAAGGGCCTTCACCTGGTCGTTGATGAAATGAGACCCCCTGTCCGATATCAATACTCGAGGTGCCCCGAACCGTGTAATGATATGCCTCCTCAAAAATCTGCAAACAGTCATGGCATCAGCGGTTCGGGCAGGGATGGCCTCAACCCAACGACTCACATAATCAACGGCCAATAGAATGTACTCCAATCCATGACTCTTAGGGAATGGACCCATGAAATCGATGCCCCATGCGTCAAAAACCTCACAGAAGTGAATGGGCTACATCAGCATCATATCACGCTGTCCACAAGTGCCCATCCTCGGACAGTCAGTACACCTCTTCACGAACTCATCAGAGTCCTTGAAGAGGGTAGGTCACCATAGGCCGGATTGGAGCACTTTCTGTGCCGTTCTCCTCCAAGAGTGATGTCCTCCTGCCTAAAGCTTGTGGCAGTAAGTGAGGACACTATGGTGCTCCTCCTGAGGAATGCACCTACGCCAGACGCTATCCCCTCCTTCGTGGTAAAGGATGGGATCCTCCCAGTGGTAGGACTTGGCCTTCGCGAGGAAGGTCTCACGTCTCTGCCTGGGCCAATCTTGTGGAACTTTCTTAGCAACAAGAAAGTTCACAATATCGGCATACCATGGGAGAGAGGCGATAGCAAGGATCACCTCATCTGGGAAGGTCTCACAAATAGGATCAGTCTGCTCAGAATCCTCAAGATGCTCTAATCGGGAGAGATGATCTGCCACCACATTCTTGACTCCAGGCTTATCCCTAATCTCTATGTCGAACTCCTGGAGTAGAAGGATCCATTTAGTCAATCTGGCCTTGACATCCTTCTTTGCCATGAGGTACCTGATGTTGGTATGATCAGTATACAAGGTAACTCTAGATCTAATAATTTACGATCTGAACTTACCTAGGGCGAAGACTACGGCTAGCATCTCCTTCTCTGTGACTGTGTAGTTCTGCTGCACGGAATCCAATGTGTGGCTAGCGTAGTGGATAGCAAATGGAACTCCATCCCTCCTCTTTCCTAGCACGACCCCCACGACAAAATCGGAGGCATCCGTCATGATCTCGAATGGGAGAGACCAATCAGGTGGCTGGAGAATAGGAGCCTCGATAATACATCTCTTGAGAGTCTCAAACGACGAAATACACTTGTCATCGTCATGGAACTCGATGTCTTTCGTCAGCAAGTTAGTCAACAGTCGGGAAATCCTACTGAAATCATGAATGAATCGTCGGTAGAAACCGACATGCCCGAGGAAAGGCTGTAGCTGCCGCAAATTGGACGGCGGTGCGAGTTTTCTAATGACATCTACATTGGCCGGATCAACCTCCATGCCCCTGTTGGAGATAATGTGGCCAAGCACCGTCCCTTGAGTCACCATGAAGTGACTCTTCTCCCAAGATAGCACAAGGTAAGCTCTATACATCGCTGAAGAATTTGGTCTAGGCAGTCAAGACAGGAGTCGAATCCGTCGCCGTAGACCGATAAATCACCCATGAAGACCTCCAAGCACTCCCCTACCATGTCCGAAAAGATCGACAGCATGCATCTCTGAATGGTCGCAGGGGCATTGCATAGCCCAAATGGCATGCGTCGGAAGGCGTATGTGCCGAAGGGACAGGTAAAGGTAGTCTTGACCTGGTCCTCGAGAGCGATGGCCACCTGGTTATAGCCCGAGTACCCATCCAGAAAACAATAAAGGCTCTTCCCTGCTAGTCTCTCAATGATCTGATCTATAAAGGGCAGGGGGAAATAATCCTTCTTGGTGGCCTGGTTAAGTTGTCTGTAATCCACGCAGACTTGCCAAGAAGTGGGTACCCGTGTAGCAATCTCCTCTCCAGACTCACTGACCACTGTAGTGATGCCCGTCTTCTTGGGCACCACATGCAAAGGGATGACCCACTTGGAGTCGGAGATGGGGTAGATAAAATCGGCGCTCCACCATTTCGAAATCTCCTTCATGATAACCTCTCTCAGATTCGGGTTCAGCCGCCGTTGGAACTCATGCGACGGCTTCGCCTCATCCTCGAGATAGATAAGGTGGGAGCACAGGGCGGGACTTATCCCCTGGAGATCTGCTATGCTCCATCCTATCGCCTTGCAGTTCTTTTCAAGAACCCTCATCAAACGGGATTCCTGCTCTCCAGTCAAATCGACGGAGATAATGACTGGGTACATTTCATTCTCACCCGCAAGGAACCTATACTTCAGCGACGCAGGAAGTGGATTCTGCTCTGGACAACTGGGTGCTGGTGGATCTGGCCTCTGAAAACTCTAAAGGCTGCCAAATCCGCATGGGAGAACTGAAACTCTCTGTCACACTCTGAATCTGGAGAAGGCTGCCCTGATGGACTGTCTCTACTCTGCTCGGCATCTACCTCCTCCCTAGCTGCAGGCTCAGTGGAAGTCAGATCTGGTATGTAATCATCAAAATCTGCCCAGTCAAAATCTGACTCCGAGGGATCTGTATCATCCATGGTGGCCTAAGTACCACCATCATCACAAAACATCTCAGTATCGCGGTTGAGAATCGGCTCTGCTGCCTCTAAGGTATCTTGGACCAAGAATGTGCTCTCCAAGCTCTCCTCTGCTGGCGTCTCTACATCAACGAACTCTGAAGGTGAGAGGATGGCATGTGCATCTGGATATGCCCATACTGCCTCATCGTCTGTAATCACAAAGTCGCGGTCCTGGTGGATGTCTGGCCTGGCATCTGTCATCTGCTCTGTATCTGAAGTAGTCTCTGAGCATGCTCTGTCTCTGGCTCTGATGTCCTCGACCGTCTCAATTTTTACACTTTCGCCCTCGACGCGAAAGTATACCCTCCCGCTATCATGGTCGGTCACTGCCTTGGATGTGGCCAAGAACGGGCGACCGAGAATTATGGGGGTATCGGTCACTGACTCAGAGATCTCCATGTCCAACACTACAAAGTCCACGGGGAATTGCAGGCCCTGAATAGTGACGACAACGTCTCTCAGCAACTCCTTCGGCCTCTTTACAAATCGATCAGCAAACTGAAGGACTGTCCTGCTCTGTCGAAGAGTGCCCAACTCGAAGCGGTCGAGAAGGGCTGCCGGAAGTAGGTTGATCGAGGATCCGCTGTCTAATAGAGTACGATCGAACCTCTGCTCTCTGATATGACATCTGACATACGGGGCTCCTGAGTCTGGCCTCTTAGCCGGCAGACGGTTCTGGATCGTGAAACAAGTAGCTCTGGTCAGCACATGGATCTCTGAATGGTGGTTCCTCCTCTTCCTCCTAAATGTAGTCCTGTCTCTGAGTGAACGCTGGAGTAGAGGGATGTGCTGCAAAGCCTCCTGAAGAGTCAGCTGATTGTGAAAACGATCTATCACTTGCTGGCTGAACTCTTCCTGCTGCCTCTTTTGGGGATTTTCTATTTTCTTCCGCTTCCCCATCCGAAGAGCTCTAGGGAAGGGGATCACAGGGTCCTTCTCAGATGACGGACTAGGAACGAGTCTGAGCTGCTCGACGGCAGGATCCACACATACATCAAGCACCACAGTGGGACCAGAAGAAAACAAACCCTTCCCTTTATTTCTAGAAGTGTTCCGAGATACATCAGCAAAAGGAAAAACTAATGGACTCTCAGAAAGACTGGTGGCATCGGCACCACCCTTGGCTGTAAGACTCGCGGCCTCAGTACCGCGCTCTGGCTCGGCAACATGGGTGGCCTCAGTACCACCTCCTCCAACTGGTGAAATGGCGGCCTCAGTACCGCCAGTGGGATCAGCATCCGTGGTGGCATCAGTACCACCATCATCATCTCCAGCGGCCTTAATACCGCTCTCCTCTTCGCCTGGCGCTCTGGAAGTATCCTCGGAGTGTTGCTCAGACGAGTCACCTCCTGCTGGCATCCTACCGCTCCTAAGTGTGACAAAATCAGTATCAAACAAATATGCAGACATATCTCCAAATGTATCACTAGGAGTGGCATACTCAGTGCAAACTACCTGCTCAGACTTCCTCTTGAGGTTGTTCGGATTGGGCTCTATCTGGGCAGGGATGGCGGCCTTCCCTCTCACCATGTCCCTCATCTCTTGGTGGAACTCATCCATCTCCCATCGGAAAGTATCCTGTTGATATGTGAGAAGGCAGGCTATGTCATCCAAGGCAGGGTTCTCATAGGATGGCCCATGAGAACCTGACGGGTAGCCACTCTGGTAGTGAGGCTGCTGCTGCTGCTGCTGTGGGTGAGAGGGGTATGACTATGGATGACGTTGCGGCTGATGAGGCTGATCACGCCTCCAAGACTGTCCATGCTGATAGGGACGAGGACCATACGAATGTGACTGCTGTTGCTGAGTGTATACTGGGGGCTGCTGCTGCTGGTGATCCCTTTGATAGTTGTACTGGCCACCCCGTCCTGACGGCTGCTGTTGGGAGCTGGAACCTACTGCCGCCCAATGGAATCTGGGATGGTCTTGTCAGATACCGGGCTGGGGGCGGTCGTACCAAATCCCGTTGACATCCATCAACGGCTCTAACGCGTAAGGGGCTGGCGGGAGTACTGCCAGAGGTTGATCCGACTGGTACACTACCATCTGCGTGTCCGGAGATGGCGGTGACTGGTAAGTGGGCTGCGGCTACTGGTACGGCTCCACCTGTACAAGATGGACCTGTCTAGGCTGCTGGTGGGAGCTGGAGCGCTGGGACAAGCTACTGCTGCTACTAGGATCACCTCGTGCCTGAAGACGGGGCTGGGAAGCCACCTGTGCCTCCTGGAGACACATGAGATGTGTCTTCAGGTCACTCAGAGTCTGTGCCATCTGCTCCATCTGCGTGATGCCCTGGCACTGCTTCTTCTCAATAATCTCCATCCGTTCCAGCTTCTCACTGATAATCCCCATGTCTGCGGCTGTGGACTCGGCATGTGCTGCTGCCGCTAACAAACTGGAAGGACCGGCGTCAACCCGTGCTATCATCTGGTACTGCACGGTCTGTGGCTGGGGTCTCCCCTGAGTGTAGAGTCGGGTATGGGACATCACCATGTAGTTCTCTGCAATCTCCTCATAGATGACCCAGACCTGATCATGTTCCTTGGTGAAATAGGACCCGCCACATGAAGCAATCACCAAGCCCTGAAGCTCTGGTGTCAGCTGATGAATACTCATTCATCACTCTTTATTCTTATATTTTAGCTACAAAAACCTTTGCAAATACATGAGGATATGTGTAAATAAGAATAACTACCAAAAGCATGCATTGTGTAAAAACCTATAATTAGCATGTTTTTGTGCCAAAATAAAAGAATAAAGATTAAAAAGAAAAAGAGGGAAATATTTAGAATAAATATTGAGCAACCTAACCCAAGGGAGGGCTCAGCATGGGCCTGACCGCATAAAAGCCAAAGTAGAGGGAGATAGGGGCTCATGTGTGTAAATATTTATGTAAATAAAATAAAAATATTTTCCTCACCAAAAATAGGCTTGTAAATTTGTGTCTATATTCATAAGTATAAAAACAAAAGAAAAAGTTAAAAATCAAAAAGAACAAAAACACCCCTTTTCATCTTGTATATAAACCACTCTTCCATATTTATCTAACCTTGTAAATAAATAAAAGCAATTTTCATAATTTTTGTGAATAGTATATATTATATAATGTACATAAATAAAATAAAAACAATTAAAAAACCAAAACAAAATAAAAATAGCAAAATTAAAAACACAAAAACATATTGTACAAATACCATGTATGTAAATGTATATATGTATTTATTTTACCTATGTATATAAATAATAAAAATAAAATAAAAATATCTTTTTATTCCTTATTTTATAATGAAAATAAGTAAAATATAAAATTGGAATAAAATTGCATAAAAATAATAATTAAAAATCAAAAATTAAAATCCCTAATATTGTACAAATACCTATATAGTACATATAGTGTACATACCGTATTTTTACTTTAAAAAATTTAATTAAAAATCACTAAAAAATAGAAAAAAATAAAAGAAAAATATTTTGTGTTTTGAGTTTTTGCTAAATCGGCCCCTAGCTACCCTTAATTTTCACATCAAGATCCAGCCACGTGGCCTGTTTCTATTGGGTCCTGGGGATGTTGACCGCCCGGTCAACTACCCCCCCCAGGACCACCTTCTGCGGATTTAAGCGCCCGACCCGACTTCCCTAATTTCTAGCGCCTAAACCCGATTGAATCCCACCTAAACCCCGGGTCCGTTTCACTCCTGCCACATTCGACATCCTCGCCGGGGCATCCACCTCGGGATCCGCGCGCCTCCACGCCCTACCCGAGCCATCTTTCCCGGACCCCTCCAGCATTTATAGCCGAGCTCCGCCACCTCATTTCCCCATATTTGGCTCATTCGTTCCACCCCCAGTGACCTCCATCGCATCGGCGAGAGTGACAGCTCGCCCCCTGTGGTGTCGCAGCGAGGAAGGAGGGCGAGACCATCGATCCGGCGAGCTACGCTGCCGTCGCTCCGCCATCAGCTGGAGCTTGAGCCTCGGAGGGAGACGCTCCTCGAGGCGACGACCAGGAGTTTACCCAGCTCCTCCCCTGTCTCTTCGACCACCCAGGTAACCTTGTAGGTCCTTATCTTTCTTCGATCTCCATTTATGCCCAATTCGTATCGCCGCCGTCCATCTTTGATTCCGACCACTCCATCACCCCTTTCGATCATCGGAGTCGACCATCGCATCCGCCTCTCTCCGACGCACCTTCTTCACCCCTCCACTCAACCCAGTTCACACAGGAGCTGGGAGTCGAGCTCCTCCGTCTACCCCCTTCGCCGGAGCTCGCCATTTCGACCCACAGTTCACCGTCCCTACGCCTAACCGGGTCGAGGAAATTTGCCCTCGACCCGCGAGTCTCTTGGTGGTCTTTGCAGGTGCTACCAAGCCTATCTGAGGGCTTTGGTCATTCAAGCCAGGAGGCTCAGCTCCGCTGACCTTGCCCGAGCTCCTCGGAGCTCGGTCGGATCATCGGAGCCTACCGGCAGACGCGGGAGCACTCCACGTTTCTTCTCCGACCTCCAGAGTGCTCCCAGGAGGAGCCTAGCGCACACCCGAGGCCGGCGAGTCTCGCCGGCGACCCGTTCATCCAGCATCCTCCATCGCCGTTCGATAGCCCCTCTCGCTCCAGTCTTCATCAGAGCCGTTCATCTCAGGAGCAACCACCACCATTTGATCTGAGGAGGGAAGATCTGGAGCACCCACCGTTCGCCACCATCAGATCCTCCACGTGGCACGCATCCAACGGTTCACCTTAATAAAGGGTAATTTACCCTTAGGCCATGTCTTTTCTTTTATTTCGTTTTAGTCCTGTAAATATTGAATTTAGTTGTTTAGTTTTAGGGTTATTTGCATAGAGGACCCCGTACTTTATTTTCCTTACATCTATGCCCCTGTGCGTTGTATGACACGTGCTTCGTCACGTGTGTCTCTGGTGTATTTGCAACTCATACCCTTGTAGTTCTTGTTGTTACCAATGGAATGAATGTTTTAGTTTATTTGCATTTATACCCCTGTGCGTGATTTATTTCAACATGTGCGTGATATTTTGGGTATTTTGCGAATAGGCCCCTGGACTTTTGGTACCTGTTACCAATAAGTCCTCGGGACTTATTTTTATTGCATTTGGGTCCCTGAGTGCCACAGGCACGCGCGTGGCGCGTGTTTTGCTGGGAAAATTGCACCAGACCCCTCAGGCTATTGGGTATTTGCACTTTGGTCCATGTGCACTGTACCCTTTTCTTATTTTTGAATAAAATAGCAAATTATCTCCAAATCCAACGAAAATTGGACACATGGCTCCTGCCATGGTGTAAAATTTTCGTGGATTTTTGAGGACATTTTTGTTTTCATTTGATATTTTTAGAAAATCAAAAACCTTTATTTTTGTCACTGTCTAACTTTAAAAATCATAAAAAATATTAAATAGTGTCTAAAAATTACAAAAAAATCGTCTACTGACTATTTTGTTGTGCTTGATTTTCTAGCCAATTTTGGCTATTTTTCATTACTAAAAACAACTAAAAATTGAAAAACACTCAAAAACTTATAAAAATTCTAGTAAATAAACTAAAAATCCAAAAACAATAAAATTGGTACCTAAATTTTCCTCATTTTGTTTTCTTTACAGGAAAATTATCTCCCAGCCATTTTGGGGCTCTTAGATATTTTATCTAGGCCTTTTTGGCTCGGCTGGACAGTACCATTTATTTCAGTCACTGTTTGATTTTTAGAAAATTAAATAAACATCAGAAAATTCTCAAAAATTCACCAAAAAACACTAAAAATTATAAAATACATAAAAATATTTTTGTTTGAATTTTTGGTTGATTTTTAGTGCTTTAAATAAATTGTTGAAGTGTGTGTTTCTTTACTTTTCTTATTTTCTTAATACATTAAAAAAAATATATAAAATAAATTAAAAACCACTAAAAATATTTTCTTCTTTCATTTTATTCCTTTTAACTACTTCGTAGGCCGAGAGGACAACCCATGCTCCTTGAGTTCGACCCTGGTCGCTATACCAGGTTAATCCAATAGCAGGACCGCTATTTTGTGTTTTATCTATTTTATTTCTATTAGTGGGTCATTTTTCTTGATCGAGTGCATCTGAGTGACCGAGGTCGCAACGACCATTTTTGTATCTTTACCTTAGTCGCTCGAATTTTCGCTTCATCAGAATGGCACCGTTGCCGAGGAGCACGGCTTAGTAGTTTTTAGTTTATTTACGTTTTTGTTTTCGCGGCTTTTCGCGGCTCTTTCAGAGCTCGCGGCTTTTTCGCGGCTTTTGTTTCCATTTTATTTTTGTTTTATTTTGTTTTATTTTCTTTTTCTTTTATTTTTGATTTTGTTTTATTTTGAGTGTTTATTTTATTTTATATTTTTGCATATATACCCTCATTTTCAGTTTCATTTATTTTCTTTATTATTATTTGATTATTTCGGTCTGACCACTTGTCTCTGTCTCTTGCGAGGGCACGAGGACCGTGGAGGCGACTTTCGAGGAGCCGGTGCAACCGAGGAACTTGGAGGCAGCTTCCTTCTCTACGAAGCCGCAGGAGAGAGCGAGAGAGAGAGAGTGGAGTGGGTGAGGTTAGATTAGGTTTTATTTTTATTATTATTATTATTGTAATAATACAGGGACTCAGACTGGATACTTGTGGACTTGAACTCGTAGAGGGTCTGTTTCGCCGAGCACCGGTGTGCTCGGGGGACCCTTAGGACTTTTTCGTGGCTTTTTACGCGGTTTTGTTTTCTTTTTAGTTTTACTGCCTTTTCCGGTGTTTACGCGGTTTTTGATCGAGCCCCTAGCCTTAGGATTTTCTCTTGCTTGTGCCGTAATTAGTAGGGTTCCCACACTTAATTATCTGCCTGTTCCTATAGAGCGATTAATTGGACCTACTAATAATCAATTAATAAAAATAATCGACTCATCTCCTTCGTAGCCTACGTGCCGCAGCTCACCCTGTAAAGCGCTTTCTCCTACCCCTGAGTTGTCGGGCAGAGGAGGGGTGGGCCAAGACCGAACCCTTTGGCTTGGAGGTCGGTGACCGATTAGACGGTTCTGCGAGTAGAAATTGCTCATCTAGGACTCAGTTTTTCCCGCTGCATCATTTAGGGTAGTTTACTTTTCTGTCTTTAAATTCTACGCGGATCACTTGCATGTAGAGTGCTGGAGGCAAGGTACGCATTTCTGACTCAGCATGCATCATTGATTTCATCGCGCATCGGCTTTTTTGACTTCTCCTCCCTGTTTTGGACTAAATAACCAGGAGAACCGAAAAATTCGTTAGGTGTTTGTTTTCTATTTGAAAAATATTAAAAAGAAAAATCATAAAATTGGGACTGGATAAAACTATTGACCTTAAAAGACACTCACCCTAAAAATTTGTCTTGGGGAGAGCAACCCCCTCATTGTATGGTTCGATTGCGCGAGAGAGTGACCCACACCCTAGGTAGAGCCCTCCGGTGTTATTCCCAACTGATTATCGACTTTTCTGTGCGGGACAGTCGGTTGGGGTAGCATCGGGTATCCTAACAGGTCACGTAAGCGCTCTGATATCTTGTGTGTTCACCTAATAAAAATTGACAAGATAATTTGACCGAACTTTCACGGTCTTCAGCTCGCGTTGCGTTGGTGAACCAGGGGTTTGCATTCTGATCATAGTTTCTCCAGATCTCATCCGCACTACTCGCCAGATCAAGATGATGGGTAGACGCTCTCTTAGGCAGCCTCTGGCTGCACCGCTTTCGAGCACGTCTACCCGATCATCTAGGTTGGCCCGCGAGAGCCGAGACCAGCTCTCCGAGCCCGAGTACGACTCCGCCCTGTTCCCCCTCAACCCCCTTTCTTTCGGACCTGAGCGACATGAGCCCGAGGAGAGATTAGCAGATTTGACAGCACCTGAGTTGGGCTCATTTGATTTTGCAGACGTCATGGCCGGCAGTTTTGAGGATCGTTCCCGTCAGCCTGAGCATTTCGTATTGGATCAGGGAGCGATCAACTCCACCCTGATCGCCTCGTTAGAGACCGTCCAGCAGCAGTTGAGGGATCAGGGAGCATTCATGATCGACATGAGGAGAGAGATGGAGCAGATGAGAGCAGAGCGAGAGCAGAGGAGAGAGGGACCGAGGATCCCAGATGATGCAGATGCAGCAGCCGTAGCAGCAGCAGCCGCCGCAGCCGCGGCCGGAGGACCACCGAGACCGATGCGGGAGTTACACAACCCCGGATCGACGCTGACGCACCACTTGGTAGTACTTCCAGCGATCGTGGGGGACTTCAAGTTCCCCCTGAACACTTTGCAGCTACTCCCTCGCTTCCACGGACTCGCGACCGAGGAGCCCCATCTCCACCTCCAGGAGTTCTTGATGATATGCAGCACTGTCCACGACCGTCAGGTAGACCAGGACACGATCAGGATGATTGCCTTCCCCTTCTCCTTAGCTGATAGAGCAGCCACCTGGCTGAAGCATTTGGGGAAGTTTGTTTACACCTGAGAGCAGCTCCGCACCGAGTACTTGAATAAGTACTATCCACTCGGGCGGACGAATGCAGCGAGGGCCTTGATCAACAACTTCTCCATGCTCCCCAATGAGCAATTCCACGAGGTATGGGAGAGGTTCCGTGAGCTCACAGACCGATGCCCACACCACGACATCTCGAAGCCGAACCTTGTTCAGAGCTTCTTTAGCGGGTTGACACCAGAGCTCCAGGGCCTGGTGAATGCTTCTTGCGGCGGGTCCTATTTCGCCAAGGACCACGACCAGGTCTGGGCCATCTACGAGGAGATGGTCGAGAATTACATGGTGATGTCCCAGACCCGGTTGTACACACAGGGGAGACCCCAGCAGCAGCCAGGACCCGTGCAGTACCAGCGGACAGCACGGGTCGATGCCGGTCCATCTAGTTCATCCGCAGTTGCAGCAGCACAGGCAGAGTCGTCTGCTGCGGATATGGGCATCATCAGCGAGAAGTTGGACCGGATGGAGATGATCGAGAAGAAGCAGTGCTAGAGCATCACGTAGATGGAACAGATGGCACATACTCTGAGCGACATAAAGACCCAGCACATGTGTCTCCAGGAGGCACAGACGGCTTCACAGCCCCATCTTCAGTCGCGAGGCGACACCGGCGGCAGCAGCAGCTCATCCCAGCGCTCCAGCACCTTTCAGCAGCCTAGACAGGTTCACCTTGTATAGGCGGAGCCGTACCAGCAACAGCAGCCCTCTTACCAGTCCCCACCATCTCCAGACATGCAGATGGTGGTATACCAGCCGGATCAGCCTCTGGCAATACTCCCGCCAGCCCCCTACGATGCAGAGCCGTTGATGGATGTCAACAGGATTTGGTATGACCGCCCCCAGCCTGGGATCTAACGAGACCATCCCGGATTTAGGTGGGAGAGTGAAGGTACCCAGCCCCAGCAGCAGTCATCCGGTCAGGGAGGGCAGTATGGCCAGCAGAGAGATCACCAGCAGCAGCAACCCCCAGCCTATCAGTCACACCAGCAGTCGTCCTTCGTTCCTCGTCCCTATCAGTAGCAGGGACAGTCTTGGAGACGTGAGCAGCAGGCTCACCCACCACACCAGCAGCAGCATCCTTCCTTCTACCCCTCTTACCAGCAGCACCAGTTCCAGCAGCCTCAGCACCAGAGAGGCTACCCGTCAGGCTCCCATGAGAGCCCCGCCTTGGATGACATAGCCCGCCTCCTCACGGACCAGCAGGCTACCTTCAGATGGGAGATGGACGAGTTCCGCCAGGAGATGCGGGACCTTGTGAGTGGGAAGTCCGCCATTCCTTCACAGATAGAGCCGAATCCGAACAACCTGAAGAGGAAATCTGAGCAGGTAGTTTCCACTGAGCACGCCACTCCTAGTGATCCATTTGATGATATGTCTTCGGATCTATTTGATGCTGATTTTGTCACACTTAGGAGTGGTAGAGCACCAGCAGGCGGCGCCTCATCTGAGTGACGACTCGAGGATCCACCCAGGGCGCCAGATGAGGAGGAGGAGAGCAGTACTGAGGCCGCACACGATGATGATGGTGGTACTAACGCCACCAAGGTAGCCGAGCCAGCCCGCGGTACTGAGGCCGCGAGACGTCCAGCAGCAGAGCCAGCCCGTGGTGGTACTGAGGCCACCGGTGTTTGTGTAGAGAGATCAGATGTTTTTCCTCATTCTCATGTATCTCAGAACACTGTTGTGAATAAAGGAAAAGGTTTAGTTTCTTCTGGTCCCACTGTGGTGCTTGATGTATGTGCGGATCCGGCCGTCGAGCCATCTAGGCCTTTTCCTAGTCTTTCATCTGCGAAGGACCCTGTGATCCCCTTCCCTAGTGCCCTTCAGATGGGGAAGGGGAAGAAAAAAGAAAAAGACCCAAAAAAGAGGGAGCAGGAGGAATTCAGCCAGAGCATGATCGACAGATTTCACATCCAGCTGACCCTCCAGGAGGCTTTGTAGCACATCCCCCTTCTTCAGCGATCTTTGAGAGACAGGACCACAATCAGGAGGAGGAGGAGGAACCACACTTCAAAGATTCATGTGCTGACGAAAGCCACGTGTTTCGCAGTCCAGAACCGTCTGCTGGCCAAGAGGCCAGATTCAGGGGCCCCGTATGTCAGATGCCAGATTAGTGAGCAGAGGTTCGACCGGACTCTATTGGATAGCGGATCGTCGATCAACCTCCTTCCGGCAGCCCTTCTCGACCGCTTCGAGTTGGGCACTCTTAGACAGAGCAGGACAGTCCTTCAGTTTGCTGATCGATCTGTCAAGAGGCCGAAGGGGTTGTTGCGAGACGTTATCGTCACGATTCAGGGCCTGAAATTCCCCGTGGACTTCGTAGTGTTGGACATGGAGATCCCTGATTCAGTGGCCGATACCCCCATCATTCTCGGTCGCCCGTTCTTGGCCACAACCAAGGCGGTGACTGATCATGATAGCGGGAAGGCATACTTTCGCGTCGAGGGAGAGAGTATACAAATAGAGACGGTCGAGGACTACAGAGCCAGAGAGAGAGCACGCTCAGAGGCCAGTACAGATTCAGAGCAGCTGACAGACGCCAAGCCAGACATCCACCAGGACTGTGATTTTGTGATCACAGATGATGAGGCAGCATGGGCAGACCCTTCAGCACAGGTCATCCTCTCATTTTCAGACACAGCTGATGCCGAGATGACAGCAGAGGAGAGCTTGGAGAGAACAACCCTGGTCCAGGATACTACAGAGGCAGCAGAGCCGGTTCTTGACCGTGACACGGTTTTTAGTGATGGTGGTGCTGAGGCCACCTTGTGTTACGGTGGTACTGATGCCACCGCGTTTGATGCAGATCCCTCGGATTCAGAGTCTGATTGGGCAGATTGCGATGATCAGGTGCCAGACCTGAGTCCACCTGAGCCTACAGAT
The DNA here is from genome assembly GCA_037367405.1 of Ottelia alismoides. Taxonomy (NCBI): domain Eukaryota; kingdom Viridiplantae; phylum Streptophyta; class Magnoliopsida; order Alismatales; family Hydrocharitaceae; genus Ottelia; species Ottelia alismoides. The sequence continues at coordinate 176,602 of JAZKJV010006212.1, forward strand.
GAGGAGGAGGTAGATGCAGAGAAGATCAGAGACAGCACAGTTGAGCAGCCTTCTCCAGATCCAGTTTGCGAGAGTTCGCTTTCTTTCTCCCAGGCAGATTTGGCAGACTTAGCAGCATTGACACATTTCCTTCCGCAGCCAGATTTGCCAGCGCCCAGCTGTCCAGAGCTGAAGCCGCTCCCTACTTCGCTAAAGTATCGGTTCCTTGCGGGCGAGCCTGAGATGTACCCAGTCATCATCTCCGTCGATCTGACTGGAGAGCAGGAATCCCGTTTGATGGAGGTTCTTGAAAAGAACCACAATGCAATCGGATGGAGCGTAGCAGATCTCCATGGGATTAGTCCATCAATGTGCTCCCATCATATCTATCTCGAGGAGGGGGCGAAGCCGTCGTGTGAGTTCCAGCGGCGACTGAACCCCAACCTGAGAGAGGTCGTGATGAAGGAAATATCAAAATGGTGGAGTGCAGATTTTATTTATCCCATTTCCGACTCCAAGTGGGATAGCCCCTTGCATGTGGTGCCCAAGAAGACGGGCATCACAACTGTGATCAGTGAGTCGGGAGAGGAGATTGCTACACGGGTACCCACCTCTTGGAGGGTCTGTGTTGACTACAGGAGACTCAACCAGGCCACCAAGAAGGACCATTTCCCCCTGCCTTTTATTGACAAGATCATTGAGAGACCGGCAGGGAAGAGCCACTATTGCTTCCTGGATGGGTACTCAGGCTACAACCAGGTGGCCATCGCTCCTGAGGATCAGGAGAAGACCACCTTTACCTGTCCCTTTGGTACATATGCCTTTCGACGCATGACATTTGGGCTATGCAACGCCCCTGCGACTTTTCAGAGGTGCATGTTGTCGATCTTTTCGGACATGGTAGGGGAATGTTTGGAGGTCTTCATGGACGATTTCTCGGTCTATGGCGACGGATTCGACTCTTGTCTTGACTGCCTAGACCGAGTACTCCAGCGATGTATTGAGTACCATTTGTTTCTATCTTGGGAGAAGAGTCACTTCATGGTGACTCAAGGGACGGTGCTTGGCCACATCATCTCCAACAGGGGCATGGAGGTTGATCCGGACAAGGTTGATGTCATTAGAAAACTCGCACCGCCGTCCAATTTGAGGCAGCTACGGTCATTCCTGGGGCACGTTGGATTTTATAGGAGATTTATTCGGGATTTCAGCAGGATTTCCCCGCCGTTGACTGACCTCTTGACGAAAGACACCGAGTTCCTTATCGATGACAAGTGTCTTTCATCCTTTGCGACTCTCCAGCAGTGTGTTATTGAGGCTCCTGTCCTCCAGCCGCCTGATTGGTCTCTCTCATTTGAGATCATGACGGATGCCTCCGATTTTGCCGTAGGGGCAGTGCTGGGACAGAGGAGGGATGGAGTTCCATTTGCCATTCACTACGCTAGCTGCACATTGGATTCCGCCCAGCGGAATTACACGGTTACAGAGAAGGAGATGCTAGCCGTCGTGTTCGCCCTAGATAAGTTTCGATCGTATATCATTGGATCTAGAATGACTTTGTACACAGATCACACCGCCATCAGGTACCTCATGGCAAAGAAGGATGCCAAGGCCAGACTTACTTGATGGATCCTTCTACTCTAGGAGTTCGACATTGAGATCAAGGATAAGCCTGGAGTCAAGAATGTGGTGGCGGATCATCTCTCCCGTTTAGAGCAGCCTGAGGAGTCTGAGCAGATTGATCCCATTCGAGATACCTTCCCAGATGAGGTGATCCTTGCTATCGCCTCACTTCCGTGGTACGCCGATATTGTGAACTTTCTCGTTGCTGGGAAAGTCCCACAAGATTGGCCCAAGCAGAGGCTTGAGACCTTCCTTGCGAAGGCCAAGTCCTACCACTGGGAGGATCCCATCCTTTACCACGAAGGAGGGGATAGCGTCTGGCGTCGGTGTATTCCTCAGGAGGAACACCATAGCGTCCTCACTTACTGCCACAGGCTTGAGGCAGGAGGACATCATTCTAGGAGGAGAACGGCACAGAAAGTGCTTCAATCCGGCTTGTGGTGGCCTACCCTCTTCAAGGACTCAGATGAGTTCGTGAAGAGGTGTACTGACTGTCAGAGGATGGGCACTTGTGGACAGCGTGATATGATGCCGGTGCAGCCCATTCACTTCTGTGAGGTTTTTGACGCATGGGGCATCGATTTCATGGGTCCATTCCCTAAGAGTCAGGGATTTGAGTACATTCTGTTGGCCGTAGATTATGTTAGTCGTTGGGTGGAGGCTATCCCCGCCCGAGCCGCTGATGCGAGGACAGTTTGCAGATTTTTGAGGAAGCACATCATCACGCGGTTCGGGGTTCCACGAGTTTTGATTTCTGATGGGGGGTCTCATTTCATCAACGACCAGGTGAAGGCTCTTGCCAGCAATTTTGGTATAGACCATCGTGTTGCTACACCGTACCATCCACAAACGAATGGTCTAGCCGAGGTGTCGAACAGGGAGATCAAGATGATATTGCAGAAAGTCATCCGCCGTGACCGAAAGGATTGGTCACAGCTTTTGGACTCGGTCTTATGGGCATATAGGACGTTTTTCAAGACACCATTGGGCACATCTCCCTTTCGCCTCGTATATGGCAAGCCGTGCCATTTACCTGTTGAGCTGAGGCACAAGTCACTTTGGGCAGTTACAGATATTCTTATGGATCCAGATGGTATGGGAGACCAGAGGAGGGCAGAGTTAGCTGCCCTGGAAGAGCTTAGAGATACAGCTTTCTCGAACAGCCTACATTATAAGGAGAGAGTGAAGGAGTGGCATGATTCTCACATCAGCCACAAGCATTTTGAGATTGGACAGAGAGTATGGCTGTTTGATGCGAGGCTACGTCTATTTCCAGGGAAGCTACAGAGCAAATGGAAGGGACCCTACTTTGTCAGAAAGGTACACGACAACGGTAGCATCGACATATCTGAGTTGTCTTCGGAGAGTACCTTTCGAGTGAACGGCCAGCAGCTCAAGCCATTTCTAGATCATGAGCCGCAGGTCGCTGATCTTGCCCCTATTCATTTTGCGTGAGATGTGGTCTTTGACTCACATCTAATGCATCTCACGCCTGAGTTCCACTCATCTTCCGCCCTGTATAGATCCAGATGTCCATATCACTACATTCTTTAGTCCCACATCCCTTTCTGCATCTTTTAATTATGCTATACTTAGAGTGCACTTTACCCAAAGTATAGGGGGGATGTGAGACCATTTGGGTATTTCTTTTGTTTCTGCCTACCCCTGTTTTGCTGCCTATACTTAGGGATATTTCACCCTAAGTATAGGGGGGGTAGACCCTGTACATTCTCCACTCGGTTTTCCCTTAGTATACAGCCTGCTATACATAGGATTATTTAATCCTAAGTATAGGGGGAAGACCCGAGACCCTCTTGACTTTTCATTTATTCGTCTTTGTATATAGCCTTTCTTTTCACTTCCCTATACCTAGGACGAGTTATATCTTCTTCATCGCTCTTGACTCTGAGGACATCGTTCGGGCAAAGTACAGGGGGTGTGTATATATTTCATATATACTTTAGCCATAACTCGTACTTTGTGTGAGTGTGTTAATAAATAAAATGGCTAAAAATCACAAAAATTAAAAATTTTCATGTACATAAACATTCTTTTATTTGCACATCAATAGCTAGTGTACAAATTATTTTTGTAAAAATGATTTCAAAAATCTTTTGTGTAAAGCTTGTGTAAATATTTTCTTATCAAAATTATGTATATAGTACAAAATTTTTCCAAAATGTTTTGAAAATCAAAAGTTTGCAAAAATCTTGTGTAAATATGTGTAAATATCTCTTTGCAAAACTTGCACTTCATGCATCATCCATCCATGATTTCAAAACATTTTTCAAAAATTTTGCATGATTGTAAAATTTGTGTAATTAAGCATCTTTTGTACATATGTATATAGTTTTTCTGGATGATAGTTGACATTTAAATTAGCCTGGAATCAAATTGAGAAATGGAGCGTGATTAAGATCTTAATCCACCTAACTTCTAATAGGAACCTTATAGGGCTTAGGTTTAAGGCTTTTCAGGTCCATGGTGACTTAATTCTTTGATCCACTAGGCTATGATCACATGTCGTCTCAATGAGACTAAGTAGAGCACTTAACAACAACACATGACTCATATGGATTATGGCTTTACTTGGACACCAGCACTATGCACCGAGCTCTCCACGGATGAGGTGGTGAGGAGGCAGTCTTCCTTGAATTGGGGTAGCATATGAGGGTAGTACTTCTAGGCGGAACCTCTCTTCTTCTTTTAGTGAAGGAAGTGCGTCTCAACTTGGTCTGGTTGCCATGAGGTCTAACGACGGGAGTTGTGGGTTGCAATAAAGCTTCAAAAGAGGGATAGTCTATTGTCTCAAGAGGAAAAACTCCTTGTATATATGCTGCACATGTATATGTTGTACAAATGCACTTAAAAAAATAAAAAATAAAAAATAAATGTGCAAAAAGAAATAACTCCAAAAAAATGGTGGGTCTGATAGAAAATGATAATCCCACCGGAGTATGTATATAGAGTGCAATAAGCAAAGCTTGGTTTCATGATCCACCTGATGTAGCTTGCAGCAGGGAGACTTGGCTACACTGGTCAAGCTCCCAAGGGTACTTGGCTACACTGGCCTTGACCCATTCTCTTCTTCCTCCTCTTCTTGAGCCGGTTGAACTTGAACTTAGAAGGGAATACCCCGCTCCTCGAGGAAAGAGTGGCCAGATTGAGGTCATAGAGTTTCCTTGTTGGGGAGGGTTGTCAAGTTTCCATTTCTGAGGTGGAGAGCTTAGACCTCACATTCACAGGACAAGAAAAGATTCATGGTCTTCAGAGTTTGTGATTGATGACTTGTTCTGATCTGGAGCATTGAGGAGTCTTGGTTTTAGATTAGTGGAACTTAGAGGCTGTTGAGTTTTAGACTTAAGTCCAAATAAGGTTCCGACACACTAATAATTTAAACATCTGATCGAGCTCCATACCCCCAGTTTAATGAAGGCAAGTTTAATAATCAACCTTGATCCATGTACATCCTCGTTTTCTTTTTCTTTATTTCTTTTTCACTTCTTTTTCAAATAAGTGTTTACTAAGGGACTAGCAAAGTTAAGTATAGGGGGGTGATGAATACTCATTCATCACTCTTTATTCTTATATTTTAGCTACAAAAACCTTTGCAAATACATGAGGATATGTGTAAATAAGAATAATTACCAAAAGCATGCATTGTGTAAAAACCTATAATTAGCATGTTTTTGTGCCAAAATAAAATAATAAAGATTAAAAAGAAAAAGAGGGAAATATTTAGAATAAATATTGAGCAACCTAACCCAAAGGAGGGCTCAGCATGGGCCTGACCGCATAAAAGCCAAAGTAGAGGGAGATAGGGGCTCATGTGTGTAAATATTTATGTAAATAAAATAAAAATATTTTCCTCACCAAAAATAGGCTTGTAAATTTGTGTCTATATTCAAAAGTATAAAAACAAAAGAAAAAGTTAAAAATCAAAAAGAACAAAAACACCCCTTTTCATCTTGTATATAAACCACTCTTCCATATTTATCTAACCTTGTAAATAAATAAAAGCAATTTTCATAATTTTTGTGAATAGTCTATATTATATAATGTACATAAATAAAATAAAAACAATTAAAAAACCAAAACAAAATAAAAATAGCAAAATTAAAAACACAAAAACATATTGTACATATACCATGTATATAAATGTATATATGTATTTATTTTTCCTATGTATATAAATAATAAAAATAAAATAAAAATATCTTTTTATTCCTTATTTTATAATGAAAATAAATAAAATATAAAATAGGAATAAAATTGCATAAAAATAATAATTAAAAATCAAAAATTAAAAACCTTAATATTGTACATATACCTATATAGTACATATAGTGTACATACCTTATTTTTACTTTAAAAAAATTAATTAAAAATCACTAAAAAATAGAAAAAAATAAAAGAAAAATATTTTGTGTTTTGAGTTTTTGCTAAATCGGCCCCTAGCTACCCTTAATTTTCACTTCAAGATCCAGCCACGTGGCCTGTTTCTATTGGGTCCTGGGGATGTTGACCGCCCGGTCAACTACCCCCCCAGGACCACCTTCTGCGGATTTAAGCACCTGACCCGACTTCCCTAATTTCTAGCGCCTAAACCCGATTGAATCCCACCTAAACCCCGGGTCCGTTTCACTCCTGCCACATCCGACATCCTCGCCGGGGCATCCACCTCGGGATCCGCGCGCCTCTACGCCCTACCCGAGCCATCTTTCCCGGACCCCTTCAGCGTATATTGCCGAGATCCGCCACCTCATTTCCCCATCTTTGGCTCATTCGTTCCACCCCCAGTGACCTCCATCGCATCGGCGAGAGTGACAACTCGCCCACTGTGGTGTCGCAGCGAGGAAGGAGGGCGAGACCATCGATCCGGCGAGCTACGCCGCCGTCGCTCTGCCATCAGCTGGAGCTTGAGCCTCGGAGGGAGACGATCCTCGAGGCGACGACCAGGAGTTTCCCCAGCTCCTCCCCAATCTCTTCGACCACCCAGGTAACCTTGTAGGTCCTTATCTTTCTTCGATTTCCATTTACGCCCAATTCGTATCGCCGCCATCCATCTTTGATTCCGACCACTCCATCACCCCTTCCGATCATCGGAGTCGACCATCGCATCCGCCTCTCTCCGACGCACCTTCTTCACCCCTGCACTCAACCCAGCTCGCACAGGAGCTGGGAGTCGAGCTCCTCCGTCTACCCCCTTCGCCGGAGCTCGCCATTTCGACCCACAGTTCACCGTCGCTACGCCTAACCGGGTCGAGGCAATTTGCCCTCGACCCGCGAGTCTCTTGGTGGTCTTTGCAGGTGCTACCAAGCCTATCTGAGGGCTTTGGTCATTCAGGCCAGGAGGCTCAGCTCCGCCGACCTCGCCCGAGCTCCTCGGAGCTCGGCCGGATCATCGGAGCCTACCAGCAGACGCGGGAGCACTCCATGTTTCTTCTCCGACCTCCAGAGTGCTCCCAGGAGGAGCCTAGCGCACACCCGAGGCCGGCGAGTATCGCCGGCGACCTGTTCATCCAACATCCTCCGTCGTCGTTCGATAGCCCCTCTCGCTCTAGTCTTCATCAGAGCCGTTCATCTCAGGAGCAACCACCACCGTTCGATATAAGGAGGGAAGATCTGGAGCGCCCACCATTCGCCACCATCAGATCCTCCACGTGGCACGCTTCCAGCAGTTCACCTTAATAAAGGGTAATTAACCCTTAGGCCCTGTCTTTTCTTTTATTTCATTTTAGTCCTGTAAATATTGAATTTAGTTGTTTAGTTTTAGGGTTATTTGCATAGAGGACCCCGTACTTTATTTTCCTTGTATTTATGCCCCTGTGCGTTGTATGACACGTGCTTCGTCACGTGTGTCTCTAGTTTATTTGCAACTCATACCCTTGTAGTTCTGGTTGTTACCAATGGAATGAATGTTTTAGTTTATTTGCATTTATACCCCTGTGTGTGATTTATTTCAACATGTGCGTGATATTTTGGGTATTTTGCGAATAGGCCCCTGGACTTTTGGTACCTGTTACCAATAAGTCCTCGGGTCTTATTTTTATTGCATTTGGGTCCCTGAGTCCCCAGGCACGTGCGTGGCGCATGTTTTGCTGGGAAAATTGCACCAGACCCCCCAGGCTATTGGGTATTTGCACTTTGGTCCCTATGCAATGTACCCTTTTCTTATTTTTGAATAAAATAGCAAATTACCTCCAAATCCAATGAAAATTGGATACATGGCTCCTGCCATGGTGTAAAATTTTCGTTGATTTTTTAGGACATTTTTGTTTTCATTTGATATTTTTAGAAAATCAAAAACCTTTATTTTTGTCACTATCTAACTTTAAAAATCACAAAAAATATTAAATAGTGTCTAAAAATTACAAAAAAAATTGTCTACTGTCTATTTTGTTGTGCTTGATTTTCTAGCCAACTTTGGCTATTTTTCATTACTAAAAACCACTAAAAATTGAAAAACACTCAAAAACTTATAAAAATTCTAGTAAATAAATTAAACATCCAAAAACAATAAAATTGGTGCCTAAATTTTCCTCATTTTGTTTTCTTTACAGGAAATTTACCTCCCAGCCATTTTAGGGCTCTTAGATATTTTATCTAGGCCTTTTTGGCTGGCTGGACAGTACCATTTATTTCAGTCACTGTTTGATTTTTAGAAAATTAAATAAACATCAGAAAATTCTCAAAAATTCACCAAAAACACTAAAAATTTTAAAATACAAAAAAATATTTTTGTTTGAATTTTTGGTTGATTTTTAGTGCTTTAAATAAATTGTTGAAGTGTGTGTTTCTTTACTTTTCTTATTTTCTTAATACATTAAAAATAAAAAAAATAAAATAAATTAAAAAACACTAAAAATATTTTCTTCTTTCATTTTACTCCTTTTTACTACTTCGGAGGCCGAGAGGCCAACCCGTGCTCCTTGAGTTCGACCCTGGTCGCTATACCAGGTTAATCCAATAGCAGGACCGCTATTTTGTGTTTTATCTGTTTTATTTCTATTAGTGGTTCATTTTTCTTGATCGAGTGCATCTGAGTGACCGAGGTCGCAACGACCATTTTTATACCTTTACCTTAGTCGCTCGGCTTTTCGCTTCATCATCAGCCCGCTGAAGAAGCTCTAAACTAGGTCCGGCTTCGAGATGTCATGATGCGGGCATCTGTCAGTCAGCTCACGAAACCTCTCCCATGCCTCATTGAAGTGCTCGTTGGGGAGCATGGAAAAGTTGCTGAAAAGGGCTCTAGCGGCGTTCGTCCGCTCGAGTGGATAGTACTTGTGCAAGTACTCGGTGCGGAGATGCTCCTAGGTGTAGACAAACATCCCCATGTGCTTCAGCCAGGTGGCTGCTCTGTCTGCTAAGGAGAAGGGGAAGGCAATCATTCGTATGGTATCCTGGTCCACCTGACGGTCGTGGACTGTGCTGCAGATCATCAAGAACTCCTGAATGTGGAGATGGGGCTCCTCTGTGGCAAGCCCATGGAACCGGAGGAGAAGCTACATAGTTTTCGGGGGGAACTTGAAGTCCCCCATGATGGCTGGAAGTACGACCCAGTGATGCATCAGAGTCGATCCGGGGTTGTGTAACTCCCGCATCGGTCTCGATGGATCTGCTGTTGCTGCGGCTGCTGCTGCCTCATCGGGTATCCTCGGTCCATCTACGAGCTCGCATTGGTCGTGAGCGGCTCTCAACTGCTCCATCTCATGCCTCATCTCAATCATAAACGCTCCATGATCCCTCAACTACTGCTGAACTGTCTCGAGGGAGGCGATCAGGGTGGAGTTGATCGCACCCTGGTCCATAATGAATGTCTACTCAAGCTGGGGACCTCTGGTGCGGTCATCACTGCTGCCGGCCATAGTCTCTGCAAAATAAAAGCATCCAAACTCAGGTGCCGATAAATCTGACAGTCTCTCCTCTGGCACTGGTATCTCGGACTCAGAAGAAGGGGGGTCGAGGGGGAACAGGGTGGAGTCGAACTCGGGTTCGGAGAGCGGGTCTCATCTCTCACGAACCAACCTAGATGAGCGGGCAGAAGTGCTGGGAAGCGGTGCAGCCAGAGGCTGCCTAAGAGACCTTCTGCCCATCATCTTGATCTGGCGAGTTGGGCGGATGAGATCTGGTAAGAACTATGATCACAAGCAAACCCCCGATTCACCAATGCAACGTGAGCTGATGACCGTAAAGGCTCGGTCAATTATCTTGTCAATTTTTTTAGGTGATCAGTCAGGATAGCAGAGCGATTAGCGTGACCTGTTGGGTAACCCGATATTTTCTCAACCGATTGTCTCGTACAGAAAGAGCCAGTAATTAGTCGAGAACAATATCGGAGGGATCTACCAAGTGTGCAGGTCACTCTCTCACGCAAGCAAACCAGACAAGGAGGGGGTTGCTCTCCCCAAGACAAATTTTTCGGTATCGTCTTTTAGGGTCAGTAGAGTTAACCAGTCCCAATTTTATGATCTCTTTTTAGTTATTTTTCAATAATCAAACAAATCACCTAACGAATTTTTCAGTTCTCCTGGTTATTAAGTCCAAAAAAATCAGGGAGGAGAAGTCGAAAAAGCCGTTGCGCGATGAAATCAATGATGCATGCAGAGTAAGAGATGCGTACCTGACTCCAACAGTCTACATGCAAAATGATCTGCGTAGAATTAAAAGACTGAAAATAAACTACCTAAATGGTGCAGGCAGAAAATCGAGTACCTAAATAGCAATTCTACTCGAAAGAACAACTAGTCGACCACCAGCCTCCAATCCAAAAGTCCGGTCTCGGTCTACCCCTCCTCCTCCCGACAAATCGGGTTCAGGAGCAGCGCTTGGCAGGGTGGGCTGCGGCACGTAGGCTCGAAGGAAGTGAATCAACTATTTTATTAATCTTTTTATTATAGATCCAATTACCGAACTATAGGCACAAGCAGCTTTATTAGGGTGTTTGGATCTTAAGTATTACGTCACAATCAAGCAGAAAGTCCTAAGGCTAGGGGCACGAAAATCCGTGAGAAATCGGAAAAGGCAGTAAAGAAATCAAAAGCCGCGAAGAAAAACCGTGAAAAATCGAGGGGCCCCCCGAGCACACCGGTGCTCGGCGAAACATACCCCGAAAGTATCTAAGTCCAAGAGAAGAGTCCTGCTGTCCTGTATTATTACAATTATCCAAATGTACTGAAAGGAAAATCTAAACTACAGCTACTCTAATCCCGCACTCGGCTGCCTCCTCGCACTCTCATGTGGCTCCGTGCAGAAGGGAGCCGCCTCCGATCACCGCGGTTGCGCCGGCTCCTTGAGAGTCGCCGCCTTGGTCCTCGAGCCCTCTCAAGAAAACAGAAAAGTGTGTCAAGCTAGATAAAATAAAATAGATAAAGAAAATAAAATAAACAGGGACATATGTGCAAAAATAAATATGAAAATAAACAAGCAAAAACAAATAAAAACAAAAGTAAAAGAAAAATATAAAATAAAATAAAACAAAAACAGAAGAGAAATAAAAAGCCGTGAAAAGCTACGGACTCAGAAAGAGCCGCGGAAAGCCGCGAAAAAGGAAAACAAAATAAAATGAAAAAGAAACGGACTACTAAGCCGTGCCCCCCGGCAACGGCGCCATTCTGATGAGCCACCTGAACAACTAAGGTAAATCATGTATATCTGCGGTCGTTGTGACCTCAGTCACTCGGGACTCAGAGCTCAGTCAAGAAAAATTCAAACCACCAAAGAAATATAAAAATTAATGAAACTCAAACTAGCGGTCTCGATATTGGATTAACCCGGTATAGCGACCAGGGTCGAACTTAGGGAGCACGTGATGGCCTCGCATCATACGAAGTAGTCGAGAAACAAATAAAATATAAACAAAGAATTTTTGGTGGATTTTTAATATTTTTATATTTTTTGGAAATTTTATATTATAAAGAAAATAATAAAACAATAAAAACAAGCAACTTTCAACAATTATTTAATTACTCTAAAATGCTCCAAAAATTCAAACAAAACTATTTTTAGAATTTTTATGCTTTTTACGATATTTTGTGAATTTTTGGTATTTTTCTGATTTTTAGGGAATTTTATAAAAATGAAACAAGGCAAAAATCAATGAATACTGTCCAGCCAAGCTTCAAGGGCCAAGATAAAATACCAAATGTCCCTACCAAAGCTTGGAGGTATTTTTCCTATAAAATAGAAACAAAAAGGAACAATCAAGGATTGATTTTATTAATTTTTATTTTTCTATGATTTATTAGAATTTTTAAACTATTTTCAAAGTTTTTCAATTTTTATATTTTCTATAAGTCCAAAAAAGACCAAAATTGGTCAGAAAATCAAACAAATCAAAACACACAAAATATGAATTTTTTAGAATTTTTTAAAAGGTTTTGATATTTTTTTGTGATTTTTATATCTGGACAGACAGAAAATGGGGTGTTTTTGAATTTTTAAAAATAATAAAAGGGCTCCAAAAATTTCCCAAAAATCAGTAAAAATTCTACACAGTGGCAGAAGCCACTTGTTAAATTTTCACTTTATTTGGATGAGATTTGATATTTTATTTAAGACAACCAAGAGGTCACAGTGCACAGGGACCTGACCGTAATAAAAATACCTTCCGGGGGCCTAAAAGTAACAAGAATGGAAGCTTAGGAGGTCCAGGTGCAAAAAGTCCAAGATCTCACGCGTGGAGCACGTGTCCTGGGCACTCAGGGACCCAAATGCAAATATTTTTAGTTCCTGGACCTATTAGCAATAGGTGCTAAAATTCCAGGGGCTTAAGTGTAAAAAACCCACTAAATTCGGCACATGCAGAAATAAACCACTCACAGGGTCATAAATGCAATTAACCAAAAAGATTTTTCATTCCATAACATGTACAAATTACAGGCCCATATATGCAAAACCACCAACAATACACCTGTCGAAGCACGTGTCCACAACAGGCAGGGGTAGAAATGCAATAAAAGTAAACTAGTAGGTCCTAAGTACAATTCTTACAAAATAAAAGAACTAGAGTCGATATTTACAGGACTAAACAATAAACAAAATAAAAGGGGGGCCTAAGTGATATTACCCCACTTATTCATCCGAGGGCTGAGATGGCACCACGTGGCTGATCGAACGGTCGGGAGTGGTGGAGCCTCAACGAAGAAGCCTCGATGGTGATAGAACGGTGGAGGGTTGGCCACGTGGAAGATCAACGGTCGAGAGGCAGTGGCTACCCTCCGCTGGATGGAGGACAGAGAAGAGGCCACGTGTCTGATCAGACGGTGGCTGCTAGGCCACTTCTTCGCCCTAATCGGATGGTCCACAACGCATCTGGCAAGCAGGGGCGAGTGGACGGCTGGGAAGGCTCCTCGAAGAACAGATGGCCGGCGAACTTCACCGGCCCAGAACACGTGTGATGGCCCTCCTCTACTGCTCCTGAGACTCGGAATAGCTCCGCTAAGGTGTCCCGCAGCTGCTATTGATCTCCAATGAAGCCGGCGAGCTCCGAGGAGCTCCGGCGGTGGCGATGGCCTGGAGCTGCTGCCTCGGGATGGTTAGGCCCTCAGATGGGCCTGTCGAGACCTGCAAGGTATCGCAACACGCTCCTGGGTTGAGGGCAAAGTGCCTCAACCCGGTTAGAGGCGAGGTGGGTGGTTTGTGTGTCGGGGCGAATGGTCTCCGGTGATGCAACGATGAAGGAGACCTACTCCCAGTTCCTGTGCGAACTGGGTTGGTTGAAGGGGCGGAGAACGTGCGGAGAAGTGAGACGGAGGTGAAGGTCGGGTCAATCGACAAAAAGGGTGGATGGTGGGGCCGGAATCGATGATCGGAGGTGAAAGATGAACTTGGGCGTACTTTGAAATTTGCAAAAACTAAGGAAAACTACGCTTACCGGATGGTCGGAGTCGACTTGGGACGAGCTGTTGAAGCTCTAGGTCCTTGCCTCGAGGGTCGTCGATGCCCGAGGCTCGAGCACCACGCAAGGGGTGGCGCACGGCGGCGCTAGGTCGCCGGATCGATGACCGGGCACTCTCTCCTCACTGCGACACTACCCTCAGCTCGCTGTCACTCAGGCGAGAGCAATGGAGGTCCTGGGAAGAAGAATGCAGAGCCAAAGATGAGTGAAAGTGTGGGCGGAACTCGGATTAAATATGGCTAGGGGTCCGGCTAAGAGAGGTTCAGGCAAGATTGTCGGAGCACGGATCCCCATAACCCACCCCGGCCGTGGATCAGGGATGAACGATGATGGATTAGGACCCAGGGTTTTGGGTTTTGGCGATCGGATCATGATGCAATAAATGGGAGAACATGTGGGTCGGGCGCATAATCCGGCTCTGGTGATCCTGGGGGGAGAGTTGACCGGGGGTCAACATCCCCCGTGGACCAATCAGAGCCTGCCAATTAATCCAATTTTATAAGTTAAATAATAAATAGAAAATGGTCGAATTTCACAAAATTCAAAACATGAAAAATGTTTCTTTTATTTTAAACTATTTTTTTGTGATTTTTATTTAATTTTTTGAAATAAAAATTAGGTATTTACAATATAGTATTATATACATAGGTATATACAATATATATTTTTTATTTTTGATTTTTAATTATTAATTTTTATACATTTTTATTCCAATTTTATATTTTATTTATTTATAGAATAAAATTTGGAATATTTTGGTATTTTTATTCTATTTTTATTTATTATTCACAAGGGTTAAATAATTAGATATATACACATATATACATGGTCTATATACAATGTTTCTTTTGATTTTTATTTTTGTTCTTTTTATTTAATTTTTGTTTTTGTGGTTTTTATTATTTTTAATTACATTATGGAATATAGAATATGTACAATTTTTAGGGATTTTAATTTATTTATTTATAGGGATTAATAAATAGATAAAGGGTTTCTATCTACATGGCTTATGTACAAGGTTGAAAGCCTTTATATTTTTTTTAATTTTCTTTTGTTTAATCTTGATTTTGTATTTACAAATATTTACATATAAATACAAACCCATTTTTATATTTATTTAGAGGAAAATATTTTTATTTATTTATAGATATATGTACAAAGGTGAGCTTCCTTATCTCCCTCTACTTTGGTTTTTATGCGGTCTGGCCCATGTTGAGCCCTCCCTTGGGATTAGGTCGCTCAATATTTATCCTAAATATCTCCCTCTTTTTCTTTTGTCTCTTTATTCTTTTATTTTTGCACAAAAAACATGCTAATTATTAATTTTTACGCAATGCATGCAATTTGCTAATTATTATTATTTACCTAAATATACATGTGTTTGGCAAAGGTTTTGTAGTTAAAATAAAAGAATAAAGAGTGATGAATGGGTATTCATCAGTCAGTACACCTCTTCATGAACTCATCAGAGTCCTTGAGGAGGGTAGGCCACCATAGGCTGGATTGGAGCACTTTCTGTGCCGTTCTCTTCCCAGAGTGATGTCCTCCTGCCTCAAGCTTGTGGTAGTAAGTGAAGAAGCTATGGTGCTCCTCTTGAGGAATGCACCTACGCCAGACGCTATCCCCTCCTTCATGATAAAGGACGGGATCCTCCCAATGATAGAACTTAGCCTTCGCGAGGAAGGTCTCAAGTCGCTGCCTAGGCCAATCTTGTGGAACTTTCTTGGCAACAAGATAGTTCACAATATCGGCATACCACAGGAGAGAGGCGATTGCAAGGATCTCCTCATCTGGGAAGGTCTCACATATAGGCTCAATCTTCTCAGAATCCTCAAGAAATTCAAATCAGGAGAGATGATCCGCCACCACATTCTTGACTCCAGGCTTGTCCTTAATATCTATCTAACTCTTGCAGTAGAAGGATCAATCTGGCTTTGGCATCCTTCTTTGTCATGAGGTACCTGATGGCGGTATGATCTGTATAGATGGTCACCTTAGATCCAATGATGTATGATCTGCACTTATCTATGGCGAAAACTACGGCTAGCATCTCCTTTTTAGTGATGGTGTAGTTCCGCTGAGCGGCATCCAAAGTCCAGCTAGCGTAGTGAATAACAAAGGGGACTCCATCCCTCCTCTATCCCAACACGACCCCTATGGCAAAATCGGAGGAATCCATCATGATCTCAAATGGGAGAGACCAATCAGGAGGCTGGAGGACAGTAGCCTATACAACTAGACTCTTGAGAGTCTCAAATGATGCTAGACACTTATCATTCACAATGAACTCGGTGTACTTCATCAGCAGATCAGTCAACGGTTGGCAATCTGCTGAAATCATGTATGAATCGTCAGTAGAAATCGACGTGCCCCAGAAAAGATTGTAACTGCCGCAAGTTGGACGATGGACTGAGTTTCCTAATGATATCCACCTTGTCCGTATCAACCTTCATGCCCCTATTGGGGATTATATAGCCAAGCACCCTCCCTTGAGTGACCATGAAGTGACTCTTCTCCCATGAAAGTACAAGGTGAACCTCTATGCATCGCTGAAGGACGCGGTCTAGGCAGTCAAGACAAGCATCAAACTCGTAGTCGTAGACCGAAAAGTCGTACATGAAGATCTCCAAGCACTCCCCCACCATGTCCGAAATGATGGACAACATGCACCTCTGGAATGTTGTCGGGGCGTTACACAATCCATAGTGCATCCGTCTGAAAGCATATGTCCCAAAGGGACAAGTGAAGGTGGTCTTGTCTTGGTCCTCGGGCGCAATGGCCACCTGATTGTATCCAGAGTACCCATCCAAAAAGCAGTAGTGGCTCTTCCCTGCTAGCATCTCTATAATCTGATCAATAAAAGGTAGCGGGAAATGATCCTTCTTGGTGGCCTGGTTCAATCGTCTGTAGTCCACACAGACCGCCAAGAAGTGGGTACCCAGGAAGCGATCTCCTCTCCAGACTCACTAACAACTGTGGTGATGCCCGTCTTCTTGGGCACCACATGCAATGGACTGACCCACTTGGAGTCGGAGATGGGGTAGATAAAATCAGCGCCTCCACCATTTCGAGATATCCTTCATGACAACATCTCAAAGGTTCGGGTTCAGCCACCACTGGAACTCATGCAATGGCTTCGCATCCTCCTCGAGATAGATTTGGTGGGAGCACAGGGTCGGACTTATCCCTTGGAGATCGGCTATGCTCCATCCAATCTCCTTGTGGTTCTTTTCCAAGAACACCCATCAGACGGGATTCTTGCTCTCCCAGTCAAATCCGCTGAGATAATGACTGGGTACATCTCATGCTCTCCTGCAAGGAACCTATACTCCAACGATGAAGTTTAAGGCCTCAGCTCTTGGACAACCCGGTGCTGGCAGATCTGGCCTCTGAAATGTCTGAGTGAATGCGACCAAATCTGCATGGGAGAATGAGAACTCTCGCTGACAATTTGAATCTGGTGAAGGCTGCTATGCTGATGTGTCTCTGCTCTGCACTGAATCAGGCTCCACCCTAGCTGTAGGCTCTGTGGAAGTCAGACACGATATCAAATCATCAAACTCTTCCTAGTCTATATCTGACTCTGAAGGATCTGTATCAGAATCACAAGAAAAATCTGCCTCACGATCGGGAATCAGCTCTACTGCCTGAGATGTATCCTGGACCAGGAATGTGCTCTCCAAGATCTCCTCTGCTGGTTTCTATGCATCAGCGAACTCTGAAGGTGAGAGGATGGCCTGTGCTGCTAGATCCTGCCCATACTGCCTCGTCATTTGTAATCACAAAATCGCAGTCTTGGTGGATGTCCCGCCCTGCCTCTGTCATATGCTCTGAATCTAAATGTGGCTCTGAGCAAGTGGAATCTCTAGATCTAGTCTCCTCGATCGTCTCTATTTGTATACTCTCGCCCTTGACGTGAAAGTATACCTTCCCGCTATCATGATCGGACACAGGCTTGGTTGTGGCCAAGAACGGGTGTCCTAAGATGATGGGTGTATCGGTCACGGACTCAGTCATCTCCATGTCCAGCACAATGAAGTCCACGAGGAATTTCTGGCCTTGAATTGTGACGACAACGTCCTTCAGCAACCCCTTCGACCTCTCGATAGATCGATCAGCAAACTGAACGACCGCCCTACTCTGTTATAGAGGGCCTAACTCAAATCAGTCGAGTAGGGCTGCCAGAAGTAGGTTGATCGAAGAACCGTTGTCTAATAGAGTACGGTCGACCCTCTGCTCATGGATGTGGCATCTGACATATGGGGCTCCCTGCATCTGCCCTAATCACGTGGCGTGAGTGGGCACATGGATCTCTGATGATGGTTTCGCCTTTCCTCCGAACTGTGGTCCTGTCTCTAAGGGATCTCTGGAAGAGAGGGATGTGCTCCAAGGGCCTCCTGTAGAGTCAGATGTATATGAAATCGATTTCATCATCTGCTGGTTGAACTCTAGCTAGTGGGACTTTTTCTAATTTTCTTTTTCGGCCCCTTAGCCAAGCGGATTTCGTGGGGAAAGGGCACGGCTGGGTCCTTCTCAGATGAAGGACTACGATCGGGTCTGGGATGCTCTGGCAAAGTAGAATCCACACACAATCATCAATCAACACATGTGGATATGAAAATAACAAACCCTTTCCTTTATCAACAGAAGTGTGCTGAGATACATGAACTGAAGGGAAAACAATAGGAATAGAAGAACCGGTAATGGTGGCCTCAACACCACCCTCGACATCTAGTATCGTGGCATCAGTATCGCGCTCTGACTCAGCAACTGGTATGGTGGCATCAGTACCACCTCCTCCATCTGTAAAGCGACGGCCTTAGTATCGTCTACTGGATCGACGTCCTTGGTGGCGTCAGCACCACCATCATCATCATGTGTATGAGCGTCATCAGCATCGCTCTCCTCCTCGCCTGGCACTCCTGAAGGTGCATGGGATCGTCGCTCTGACGAGGCACCGCCTGCAGGCATCCTACCGCTTCTAAGTGTAAAAAATCAGCATCAAACATATATGCAGTATTATCACCAAGGGAATCACTATGAGGGGTGGTGTCTGTGAACTCTACCTGCTCAGACTTCCTCCTGAGGTTGTTCACATTTGGCTCTATCTGTGCAGGAGTGGCGGCCTTCCCCTTCATGATCTCTCTCATCTCTTGTCTAAACTCATCCATCTCCCATCTGAAAATAGCTTGCTGATCGGAGATGAGGCGGGCTAGGTCATCTAAGGCGGGGTTCTCATAAGCGGGACCATGAGAACCTGACGGGTGGCCTCGCTGGTAATGAGGCTGCTTTTAATGGTGAGAGCGGTAAGGGGGCTGATACTGCTAGGAGTGATATTACTGAGGCTGCAAAGGCTGCCTCCAAGACTGTCCCTGGTGGTAGGGACGAGCACCAAGCTACTGCTTCTGTGATGGCTGCTGGTGTGATTGGAACTGGGGTTGCTGGTGAGTCTCTCGCTGCTGGCCGTACTGGCCACCCCTGAACTGGAGGCTGCTACTAGGAACTAGTGCCTCCGGCCGACCAACGAATCCGTGATGGTCTCTTCAGATACCGGGCTGGGGACGGTCGTACCATATCTCGTTGACATCCATCAATGGCTCCTGCTCGTATGTGGGTGGGGGGAGTACTGCCATGGGCTGGTCAGGCTGATACACCACTATCTGGCTGTCCTGAGATGGTGGTGGTTGCACGTACTGCTGTTGCGGCTGCTGCTGATATGGCTCCTCCTGAACATGATGGACCTGTCAGTATTGGGCAGAGGGCTGGGTCATGATGCTGCTGCTGCCTGGGTCTGCCATGACCTAAGACGGGGCTGAGAAGCTGTCTTTGCCTCGTAGAGACACATGATCCGTGTCTTAGGTCACTCAGCATCTGTGCCATCTGATCTATCTGTCTCATACCCTCGCACTGCTTCTTCTCGATCAACTCGATCTGGTCCAGCTTCTCGCTGATAATGCCCATGTCGGCGGCTGTCGACTCTGCCTGTGATGCTGCCACTGATGAAGTAGAGGGACCGACATCGACCCGTGCTATCCTTTGATAGGACACGGCCTGTGGCTCAGGCTTCCCCTGTGTGTATAGAGGCAGGTCTGAGATATGACAGTGTAGTTCTATGCCATCTCCTCGTAGATGGCCCAAACCTAGTCCTCATCTTTGGCGAAATAAGATCTTCCACAGGATGCATTCACCAACCTCTGCAGCTCTGGTGTAAGTCCACAGAAAAAGCTCTGAACTAGGTTCGGCTTCGAGATATCATGGTGCGGGCATCTGTCTGTAAGCTCCCTAAAGCGATCCCATGCCTCGTGAAACTACTTTTTGGTGAGCATGGAAAATTTGCTGATCAGGGCCCTCGCTGCATTGGTCCCAGCCGAGTGCGTAGTACTTGTTGAGGTACTCGTTCCGGAGTTGCTCCCTTGTCATCACAAATCTCCCTAAATGCTTCATCCAGTTGGCTGCTCTATCAATGAGGGAGAAGGGAAATGCCATCATCTTGATGGTGTCATCGTCCACAAAATGGTCGTGGACAATGCTGCAGATCATCTCGAACTCCTGGAGATGAAGGTGTGGCTCCTCAGTGGTGAGTCCGTGAAACCGTGGAAGCAACTGAATAGTCTGTGGCGGGAACTTGAAGTCTCCCACTATCGCCAGCATAACAATCCATCTATCAGTTAGAGTTGCACCAGGGTTGTGTAACTCTCTCATCGGGCGTGCTCCTGCTGTTGGCTGGGTTGGTTATGTTGGCTTCTCTCCCTCAGCAATGTCTGCACCACCGGGTTTGCGCTGCTCGTGGTCTACTCTCATCTTCTCCATCTCCCGGAGCATCTCAACCATGAAATCTCCTTGATCTCTAATATGTCGCTGCATCATCTCGAGGGAAGCTAACAGGGTGTTGTTGATCGCATCCTGGGCCAAAACATATGTATGATCTGCTCTCGGGCCATCGGTGCAGTCCTCGTTGTTTGCCATGGTCTCTACAAAAGAAAAAGACCCAAACTCAGGTGTCGAAATAACATCTGGCTGCTGCTCTCTCTGATCGGGCACCTCAGGACTTACAGTAGAAGGATGGTCGAGGGGGAACAGGGTGGAATCGTACTCGGGTGCAGAGAGCAAGTCTCGGCTCTCACGAACCAACCTATAGGAGCAAGCCTGAGTGCTCGAACGCGGTGCAACCAGAGGCTGCCTAAGGGACCTCTGACCCATCATCTTGATTGTGGCGAGTAAGGCATATGAGATCTGGAAAGCAAACAGGATGGTCAGGCAATACCCCAAATTCACCAACGCAACGTTGAGCTGATGACCGTAAGAGTTCGGTCTTTTATCTTGTCGTTTTTATTTTGGTGATAAGACTGTCTATCAGAGCGATTAGCGAGTTGTTCGGAATACAACGCCCCCAGGAGACTGTCCTGATCCCGAACTAGATCTTTCCCAGCCGGTACAAGCCGCAGACCGTTTACCGGCTATCCGATCAGCCCGCTTTGTTAAGGATATTACGGCCTGCTTTTCCAGAGACCGGAGCGATCCTCACTAGAGAATGACTAGCCCAAGACTAGTTGTCTGAAAGAGATTTAGATATGGCTCTACCTAGTGTTCGTGTCACTCTCTCTCCCAATCAAACCATCCAATGAGGGGATTACTCTCCCAATGCAAAATTTTTGGTGAGGTGATTTTTAGGTCCAATTTGTTTTAGCTGTCCCAAATTTATGATTTCTCTTTTTAGATATTTTTCAAATAAAAACAATCTCCTAACAAGTTTTTCGATTCTCCTGATTTTATTAAGTCCAAGAAAACGGGGGAGAAGTCGAAAAAGCCGATGCGCGGTAAAATCAATGATGCATGCTGAGTAAGAATGCGTACCTTTCTTCCAGCTCTCTACATGCAATATGATCCATGCATAATTGAATGACAGGAATAAATCTAACCTAAATGATGCAGCGAGGAAAATGACCTTAATTGGAATTTCTACACGAGAAGAACAGGAGCTAACGGGTAAACGGGATGGGTGAGAGTCCGGTCTCTGATGCCGATCGATGTCCGACACAGTGGATCCTGCCAGCGCTGTATACGGCCTCTAGCGGCATGTGACCCCTCGAGTGACCAGTTTAGCTTTTTATTAATTGTTGGGAAAAATGAACAACTTGTTTATTCCATAAGCCCTAGGCTCTCTTATATAGGAGAGTATCCTATGGGTAAATTACATAAAGCATACAACTGAAAATAAAAATAACGAAGAGGTACATGCACTACTCTATATGCGTCAACACTCCCCCTCAAGATGGAGCATAGATATCAATCATTCTCAGCTTGGACGCACACTTCTGGAATGGGCCTCGAAGTAATGCCTTGGTAAATATATCAGCAGTTTGATTCTCTGAGGTGACATGAGATGTAGCAATGAACCCCTTCTGAATCATGTCACGTATGTAGTGACAGTCAACCTCAATATGCTTGGTCCTCTCATGGAAGGTTGGTTGTTTGCAATGAACAAGGCTGCCTGATTATCAAATTCGAACTTCATAGGAAGCGGTATATCAAGACATAGATCTGTAAGTAGAGCTTTCACCCACATCATTTCTATGCTAGCCTGGGCCATAGGCCTGCATTCAGATTCAGCACTTGATCTAGCTACCACTATTTGTTTCTTGCTCCTCCATGAGACTAGAGCATCTCCAACATAGACTGCAAATCCTGAGGTGGACTTCCTGTCCTTGGGGCATCCTACATAGTCTGCATCAGCACGCGCTGTGATAGAGATCTCCTTTCCCTTCTTAAAAAGCAAGCCTGCACTTGGAGATGATTTTAGATATCTCAGAATCATGTGTATTGCGTCCATATGGACCTGACGTGGTTGCTCCATGAACTGGCTCACGTGACTCACTGCAAATGATATATCATGCCTAGTGATCGTGACATACAGTAGTTTGCCTACCAGTTCTCTGTACCTTCCTCTGTCCACCTCCTCTGTGTCATCATAATAGAGCTTCATGCTGGGATCCATTGGTGTCATAGCAGGCCGACATCCAAGCATACCTGTTTCACTCAATAGATCTGTAACATATTTCCTCTGCGACATTACTAATACATATGGATTTCTAGCAAACTCCAGCCCCAGAAAATATCTAAGGACTCCCAAGTCCTTGGTGACAAATTCGGTTCCCAATTTTTCTTTCGCCTGCTTTATGCCCTGCTTATCATCTCTTGTAATCAAGATGTCATCAACATAAACTATGATTACAATGATACCTCTAGCAGTCTTATGTACAAACAAGGAATGATCAGCATTGGAGCGTTTGTATCCTTGTTTCTCGAAGAGATCTTAGAGCTTTTGAAACCATGCTCTGGGGCTCTGCTTAAGGCCATAGATAGCCTTATGTAACCTGCATACCTTGGAACACTCCCCCTCAACAGCAAAACCAGGTGGCTGTTGCATATAAACTTCTTCCTGGAAATCTCCATATAGGAATGCATTCTTCACGTCCAGCTGATGGAGCGGCCAGTCTCTAGCAACTGCAACTGACAACAAGATCCGGAGAGTGGAATGACATGCCACAGGCGAGAATGTGTCAAGGTAATCCACCCCGTATGTATTTGTAAAGGCACGTGCAACAAGACGCGCCTTGTACATGTCAATAGAGCCATCTGCATTGTGCTTCACTGTGAGGTATAGGAACCAAACTCCAAGTTCCTCTGGACTGAAGTGCCGCCATTTCTTCCTCCATTGCTAGCCGCCATCTACTAACCTGCAGAGCATCTTGATGATTTCGTGGAATATCTACAGCTGACAGTGCCACAACAAATGACCTAAAATCTCCAGATAGCCTCTTAAAAGACACAGATGCTGATAATGGATATGTAACACAACTCCTCTTCAACTTGCGTAGATCTATGGGAACATCTAAATCTGTTGTAGTCTCATCTGGCCCCTGTAACATATCCTGCTCAGAAATGTCGTCAGATCCATCAACAGTAATATTTTCATTACATACATAGGCGAGCTAGTAGACGAGTCATGACCATTAGCGGGAGGAGGCCTGCGGGTATAATGGAATGGTAGCGGTGAGATAGGTGGTGGTGGTGGTGGTGGTGACAGCATCTGAGGTGGTGGTGCTGGTGACGGCATCTGAGGTGGTGGTGTCATGTATATGGCATCAGTAGATAGAGGTAGTAGCTGCTTGTCTCCTGAGGCTGAAAAGTACATAACAGATTCAAAAAATGTAACATATGCACTGATCAAATACCGCCGATGCGGAGGATCAAAGCACTTGTACCCCTTTTGAGTTCTGGAGTACCCAACGAAAACACATTTGACAGCCCTAGGAGAGAGCTTATCAGTACCAGGCGACAACTGATGGACAAATGCAACCGACCCAAACACATGAGGAGTAGGAGTGAACAGATCCTTGCCATGATGAATGAGGGAAAATGGAATCTGTTCATTCAAGACAGAAGAAGGCATACGATTGATTAGGTAACATGCAGTGAGAACTACATCACCCCAGTAGGAGTAGGGAACATGACTCTGTATAAGGAGTGATCTGGTGACATCAAGAAGATGACGATGTTACCTTTCAGCAATTCCGTTCTGTTGAGATGTATGAGCACAAAAGGTTTGGTGAACAATCCCTTTTGAGGAGTAATAATTGGCATGAACATTGGTGCACAATTCTAAAGCATTATCACTTCTCACAAACTTCACAGATGTGGAGAAAATATTTTGTATATCATTCAGAAAATGGATAATGATATTTCCTGACACCCATGACACTCTAGAAAAATCATCCACAAATACTATATAAAATATGTGTCCCTGATGATCAGGTACACGACTCAGACCGCAGACATCAACATGAAATAACTCGAACTTGGAGGTACTACTCCGACCTGGACGACTGGGAAAGGACGGCATGTGATGCTTTCCCAACTGACATGCCTCACAATGAATAGGTGTGTGAGGAAGACCATAAGGTAACACTTGACGCAACTTCTGAAGCGGTAAATGACCAAAGCGCAGATGCCACAATAAAGTAGATACTTGTCCAGAAGGAGAGTATGAGGTTCCAGCAAATGGGGTCTGATTGAGGCGGTAGAGGCCTCCTTGCTCATAGCCACAACCAATCACGTTGCCCATATGGATGTCCTGAAAAATCAAAGAAGATGGATAAAAAATTGTCCGACAATGTAGATCCTTCGTAATCTGACTAATTGACAACAAATTCATTGAAAAATCAGGTGCATGTAGCACGTTCTTGAGCTGCATAGAAGATGTCAATCTAATCTCCCCCTGACCAGTGATGGGGGAATGTGTACCATTGGCAATTACTACTGTCTGTCCTGGAGGGATATGAGTGTATCCTGCAAGTAGACTCTGGTCGCCACATAGGTGATGTGTAGCGTCCAAGTCCATAATCCATGGTAATGTATCTGATCTACTACCGTTGAGTGCAAGTATACTACTTGAAGCACTGGTAGACGCAGAGGCAGAAGCAGCGGCATAAGAATGACTCTCTGTAGTTGATGCTGGACCAGATGGTGGAATAATGCCCCTCAGACGGGCAACTAGATCGTCGAACCGTTGATCCAAAGAAGCAGCAGATGGAGGCTCTATCTGCTCAGCAGCTCGTGCGGATGCAGGAAATCCATGCTTCGAGTAGCATGTGTCTTCATTGTGTCCAACTCGGCGACAGTAGGTACATGTTGGCCTAGTGCGGCCACCTCTTCCACGAGGTCTACGTCCACGGCCCTGATGATGAAATCCGCAACCTCTGTTGGCTGCCATGGCTGAAGAATTCTGCCTCGCAGCCGTGGAAGGAATTGTGATCTGACTCAATCTATGAAAAGCTTCCTCCATGGGAGGAATAGTAGAGTCAGCCAAAATCTGTGATCGTGCCGCCTCATACTCTGGATCGAGTGCAGCCAGGAACACACCCACCATGGTCGTGTTCCTGTATGTCTTCTGTTGTTCTGGCGTGGCTGTAAGAGGCATGAAGCTATAGAGCTTCTCGAACATCCCTCTCAGTGATGTATAGAGAGAATGTAAAGGGCGACCATTCTGCTTTATTATGAATATATCATGCTGAAGTTGCAGAATCTTCGTCTCATTCTTCGCCTGAGAGTATGTTGCCGCCAGAATATCCCACATATCCTTGGCTGTGGGTTGATGTAGGATGTCATTGGCAATTTTAATAGCCAACGTACCAGATAGCCAAACCTTAGCATATGCATCATCAGCCTCCCAAGAGGCATTGACTCCAGTCTTCTCAGCAGGCTCAGGTTCAGTAAGGATGTGCTTCTTGCCTGTTGACTTCATCATGCTCATGAACTTCATTGCCCACAGTTCATAATTTGTACCATCCATCTTTACTATATGCGCTGGACCACGAAAGGCGCCAATAGATGGGATATCTGACTTGTTTTCTGACATCTTGGATACTGAAGACTGGATTGATTGACCAATGATGATCTTCGTCTACAATGACATTGACGGGTTTAGTTGCACATGTAGAACTCAAGCAACTAAACCCATGTAGATGAAGATGTGTGTGCCCTAGGGCTTAGGGCTTAGCACACGTACACGCGTGCAAGAAGCACGCGCACACGCAACTGGAGATGTGCGGATAGGAGATGCGCGCTAGAGGAGATGCGCGCACTAGAGATGCACGCTACAGCACTGGAGATGCATAGGCGATGCGCTGGAGAAGATGCAGGTGATGCACAGGCTCCAAGTCACGCTCGCGCACAGGCGCAGGGAGGCGCAGGGGCGCACACTCGTGCACAGGCGCTACAACGTGCAAGGGGAGGTTACGGCGCACAGGCGCTACAGCGTGCACAGGCGCACAGGCGTGCACAGGAGCTACAGGCGCACAGGCGCTACAGTGTGCACAGGCGCACGCTCGCGCACAGCACGCAGAGGCGCAGCACAGGGGAGCATTGGCAGGAGGGCAGTGGCGCGAGGATGTTGGAGCACCGGCGCTGGAGCGGCAACGACGATCTTTGGCGGCGCCGATGAGATGGAGAGAGAAGGAGAGGCCGACGGGTGGGGTGGGGTAGGGTTAGGGTTTCGAGAACTCTTGTCTAGGACCGTCGCTCTGATACCATGTTAGGAAAAATGAACAACTTGTTTATTCCATAAGCCCTAGGCTCTCTTATATAGGAGAGTAGCCTATGGGTAAATTACATAAAGCATAGAACTGAAAATAAAAATAACAAAGATGTACATGCACTACTCTATATGCGTCAACATTAATTAATTAATTAGGTCCAATTAAATGATCTATAGGAACAGGCTGTCTAATTAGGCTGAGGCCCTAATCAATTACGTCATAGAATAGGAAATTCCTAAGCTAAGGCCAAATCCTCGAGAAACAAAGTAAAAGAAAAGGCCGTAAAAACGAAAATCGGTGGAAAAACTGCGGTGGGGTCCCCCGAGCACACCGGTACTCAGCGAGACAGACCCTGACAATTCACAAGTCTGAGAGTCATGGTTTGTCTTGTATTATTACAATAATATAGCTGGAAATATAAACTAACTACTCTACTCTAAGTCTATAGCTAAACTCCCAAGCACTTCTACTCGACTCCTCCCGTGCTCTCCTGCAGCTCTGTATAGAAGAGAGCCACCTCCGATCCCCATGGTTTCGTCAGCTTCCTGAAGAAAAGTCGCCTCGTAAGAAAAGCAAATCGAAATGCGTCAGACCAACAATTATTATAATAATGCAAAAGAAAGTACAATAAAATAAAATAACAAATATATGCAAAAATAAAAATAAAAAAAAAAGAAAAAGAAAAAGAATAAAAACAAACAAAAACAAGATAAAAGAAAATCCAAAAAGCCGTAAAAATCGTGAAAGGAACGAAAAATGTGAAATGAAAACCGAAAAAGACAGCACCTACTAAGTCGTGCTCCCCGGCAACGGCGCCATTCTGATGAGACAAAAATAATCGAGCGGCTAAGGGAGATAAGTATCAAGGGTCGTTGCGACCTCAACCTCTGGAATCGGACTCAACAAGAAAAGAAGACCACCAAATCAAAAATCAGACAAGTAGCTCAAATAGCGGTCTCACTATTTTATTTAATTCGGTATAGCGACCAGGGTTGAACTCAAGGAGCACGGGTTGGCTAAAAATCCTACAGAGTAGTCAAAAATCAAAATGAAATAAGATAAAATGTTTTTTGGTGGATTTTAGGTTTTTAATTTTTTTTGTGATTTTTTATTATAAAGAAATTATAAAAGAAAGCTAAAAAGGGCACAAAAAACTATTTATTTAAAACATCAAAACATGTCAAAAAATTTAAATAAAAATATTTTTGTATTTGATGAATATTCAAATGTTTTTGATATTTTTCTCAAATTTTTATAATTTTTAACTAATTTTGTAAAAATGAAAGAAAGTCAAAAATAAGAGATACTGTACAACTAGACTAGAAAGGCTATTTAAAAATATAAAAATAGCCTCTAAAAATCTAGCAACAATTTTATGAAAAACTACAGATGAAAAGCTAACTAAAGAAAAATAAATTATATTTTTCTGAATTTTCAATGATTTTTATGAATTTTTTAGGGTTTTTCAATTTTTAGTGGTTTTATATATCAAACGGCAACAAAAATTACACAGAAATAAAAACACAACAAAATACACACAAAATATTTTTTATTGAATTTTTAGGAGGTTTATAATATTTTAAGATGGTTTTTAAATTTAGACAGTAGAAAAAATAAGGGTTATTTAATTTTTAAACATAGAAAATCAAAACAAAAATATCCCAAAAAATCACAGAAATTTTTACACATTGGCAAGGGCCAGTGTCCAAATTTCATGAGATTTGGAATTAATTTGCTATTCTATTCAACCAATAAAACATGCACAGCACATAGGGACCTAAGTGCAAATAGTGAAAACTTTCCAGCAAAATAAAAACACGTGAAATAATGTGCGGCTGAAATTGCAAAAAGCCCATGCACGCACAAGGGCGGCACATGATTCACACATAGAGGGGCATACATGTAATTCCTATTTATAAAGATGCAATCATTAACAGCAGAAAAGTTCAGGAGAACATATGTAAATAACCCCAAACGTCACGTGTCGATGCACGTGCTCCATATATAGGAGGACTAAGTTGCAAATAAAATAAACACAAGGGTCCTACATGCAAAATGTCCAAAACAAAAACAACTTTCAAAGTATTTATAAGACTAAAATGAAGTGTAAAAACTAAGGTGGGCCTAAGAGTAATTTACCCTTTATTAGAGATCCAACAGTCGAAGCGGGTTCCGCTTAAGATCGGACGGTCCTGATTTGCTGATACCCCTTTGACAATGGATGCTTCAGATCAGATCCTTAGATGGATCGGACGGCTGCGAGCTCCCAGCAGATGGATGGCGGAGATGAGACCTGGCGGATGAGTTCGATCGGACGGCAGAGGAGGGCTCTGGATGAACAGGTCGCCGGCGGACCTCGTCCAGCCAATATGCGCGCTAGGGGGTTCCTCTGGCGTTGCTCTGATGTGCGAAACGAAGCTCGAGGGTGTCCGCAGCTGATGCTCTGCTCCGATGGGGCCGAGGAGTCCTGGAGGTCCCTGACGACGTCAAGAACCTGGAGCAGGTGTGCTTCAATGGTCGAACCTCCAGATGAGTTCCATTCTCATTCGGTCATGCACAGAAAGAATGCTGGGTCGAGGGCAAAGTGCTTCGACACTGTTACGGGCGAAGTGAGCGGACGTGTGAGGTGGCGAGCTCTCCGGCGAGGTGACGGCGGTGGAGAGCCGATAACCTTATTCCTGGGCGAACTAGGGGGAACGGAGAGGTGAAGAACGTGGAGAGGAGTCCGGAGAAGGTGAACGACTAATCGGAATGATGAATGGATGATCGGAGAGTGCGGGATTATCCGATGAAAGTCCGATGGTCGGAAATACAAAAATCAAAATCTATATAAGGGTAGATGCTATCGAGGGTACCTGATGGTTGAAGGCGTCAATGTTGGAGGTCAACTACCTACTGGGATCGTAGCCTCGATGGAATAATGCTTCTAGAGGCTCAAGCTCACTGGAAGGCGGAGCACAGTGAGATGGCTCGCCGAACCTAGGGATAAAGGCTTCAAAGCCTCACTGTAGCACTCTCCTTCGCTCGCTGTCACTCAAGGAGGAGGGTGGAGGTCACTGGGGTCGAAGACAATGGCCAAGATGCGGAAAATGGCGCCTCCAGGTGAACTTTATATGTGCGGGGGTCCGAGAAGATGGGCGTGAAACGCGCGGATCGAGGAGCGGACCCCTAACGAGAATGTCGGGCGTGAATCCCGGGTCTGCCCTCGACATTTGGAGCATGAATCAAGAGGGAGAGGTGCTCGGATCGGTAAGGGAGAAAGTGGCGAAATCGAGTCGGCACGCGGATCCGGGCGAAGACTGGTCCAGGGGGGAGTTGACTGGGTGTCAAAAATCCCCGT
Source organism: Ottelia alismoides (assembly GCA_037367405.1). Lineage (NCBI taxonomy): Eukaryota > Viridiplantae > Streptophyta > Magnoliopsida > Alismatales > Hydrocharitaceae > Ottelia > Ottelia alismoides. Next base: position 206,540 of record JAZKJV010006212.1, read on the forward strand.
GGACCAATTAGAATTCATCAAACCAAAATTATTTATAAATTAAATTAAAAATATTTACAAAATGAAAAATGTTTATTATTTTTTCAAATTATTTTTTAGTGATTTCTATTTATTTTTTTGAAAAATAAATTATGTTATATACATAATATAATATTATATACATGTATAAAATACATATGTATTTCATACTTTTATTTTTATTTTCTTATTTTTGTATAAATACTCTAATTTTATATTTTATTTATTTACAAGAGTAAAACAAATAGATGTATTATTGATATATACATCGTATATGTACAATAGGGGAGTGAAAGTATTTTATTTTCTTTTTCTTTTTTTTATTTTGTTTTTATAAATATATACAAATTTAAAAAAAAAATATTTTTATTTTGTTTTTATGAAAAAATAATATATACAAATAGAGGGAATATAGGCAAGGATGAATGGCCCTATCTCTCTCTACTTATTTTATTTTGCGATCAGGCCCATATTGGGCCCTCTCTTCGGTTCAGATCGCTCAATATGTATTCTAAATATTTCCCTCTTTTTTCTTTTATTTCTTTATTCTTTTACATTTTGCACAAAAACGTGCTAATTATTGACATTTACAAAAGCATGCTCAATTGGTAACTTATTGTATTTACAATTGTATACATGCTGATTTGCCAAGATAAATAGCTAAAATAAAAGAATAAAGAGTGATGAATGAGTATTCATCAACAACCTAAAGAGTACCTGGAGTTTCTAATGGGCTCAGTAACTTCAGGCAAAGTCGAAGGTGAGGTTTTGGCCTCAACTTCAGTGTGGGATGCGAAGGAGGCTACATGCTGCGGAGTACTCCGTTCACGTTCGTGAGCTGCGGCCATAGAGCCACCAAACCAGGATCCAAAGGATTCTCCGGACTGTTGTCACAATACTAAAGGTAGATAAGGAGGAACGTAGCAGCGAGGCACGAGTTGGAGAGTGAGGGAGACAGAATGAAGTATTTATAGGTTCATCATAGGATCCAGAAAGATCAACGAGGCATGCGAAACCCTAGGTATATTCGACCTCGCATAGGGATCTGTGAGGATCATGGATCATAGGAGTAGATTTAGGTGTAAAAAGCAAGGCAAATAATGTTTTGACCTGCCCGAGAAAATTTTGAGAAATCGGGCCCGACGAAGAATCTGTCGGGTCGGGTCAGCTGGGAGAGAATGTGACCGAGGTCAACAAACTGAGATGGACCAATAGAAAAATTGCAGGCTAAAAAAAAAGAATAATCAGTAAAAAAATAGTAAATGATTTTAAAATAAAATAAAAATTGTTTATTATGCTACAAAGGATTTTTCTGTGAATTTTAATTAGGTTTATGACATCATATATTCAGTATAAGTAGTATAGTGTATTATGCACAGGTATAATATACCTATATATCATATACATGTATTTTTATTTTATTATTTTTACAAAAATATGTTTTATTCTGTATTTTATTTATTTATAAAATAATTTGAGGAATATAAAATGATTTTTATTTGATTTTTATAGAGTAAGTAGATACATTAATTAAATAGATGCTTTATACAATATACATAGGTGTGTCTTCTGTACAATGAACTTAGGATTTAAATTTTTAAATTTTGTGTTTTCTAATTTTTATTTTTATTTTTAGTTTGGTGATATGTACAAGTATTTTAAAATTATAAAATAATATTCACAAAGTGTAAATTAAATATGAATATTTATATGTATAGGTGTTTTATAAAGTGTTCCTATCTCCCTCTACTTATTTCTTGTAGATCATGTAAATTATTAAGCTTCTCTCGATGTTTGGGTCAGTCGGTATTTATTATATAATTACCTTCTTGTTATCTTTTTCTTTTCTCTTTATTCCTTTATTTTGGAAAAATATGTGTTAATTGTGGAATATAAATAATGGCTTGCATAATGATAATTTATTCTATTTACATAATTTTTGTAGATGTTTTTGCTGAAATATGAAGCTAAAATAAAAGAATAAAGAATGAGAATAATAGATTCATCATCCCCCTACACTTTAACTTTGGTAGTCCCTTAACAAACACTTATTTAAAAAAGAAGTGAAAGCGTAAAGAAAAGAAAAAGAAAACATCAAAGTTGATTATTAAACTTGTCTTCATTAAATTGGAGTATGGAGCTTAGTCAGACCTTTGGATTATTAGTTTGGCAGGACCTTATTGGGAAGCGGGTTTAAGACTCAACAACCTTCAAGTTCCAAAGTTGTATGGTCAGGACTCCTTAACAACCAGGTCAGAACAAGTCTACATACGCAAACTCTAATGACTGTGAATCTTTCCTTGTACTGTGTAAGTGATATGTAGTTACCCACCTCATAAATTGCAAAAAAACAACCTCCCTTAACAAGGTAACTCTGATCCCCAGTCTAGCAACTCTTTCCTCTAGGAGTGGGATATTTTGTTTTAAGTTCAAGTACAACCAGCTCAAGAAGAGGGGAAAAGGAGAGAATGGACTGTGACCAGAGTAGTCACATATCGGTTGGAGCTTAACTAGTGTAGCTAAGTCTCAGCTGCAAGCTTCCTTGAGATGAGACGGTGGAATACATGGGCTTTGATCCAACAAGCATTTTATTTTCAATCAGGCATGTCCCCTTTTTGGTGTTTTTGCAATTTTTCATATTTTTTTGATGTGATATATATAACATATTTACATGATGCAGCATGTACATAAGGAGTTTTTCTTCTTGAGCTGGTAGACTATCCTTCTTTTAAAGACTTATTGCAACACACAACATCCTATCGTTAAACCTCAATGCTACCAGACTAGGTTGAGGTGCACATCCCTCCCTAGAGGAGGACGGGAGGTTCCGGCTAGCTGTACTACCCTCGTATGCTACTCTAAGCCAAGGGCTTCTGCCTCCTCACCACCTCATCCGTGTTGTGCTACGTGTACGGTGCACGTCCAAGTCAAGCCATTGTCTCTGAGAGTCATGTGTGCATTGTTAAGTGTGCTACTTAGGCTGATCAAGACGAGATGTGAACATCACCTAGTGGACTAAAAGAATTAAGTCACTAATGACCTGAAAAGTCTTATTACCAAGTCCTATAAGGTTCCTCTGAGTTAAGTGGATTAAGGTCTTAACAAAGCTCCATTTCTCAATTTAATTCTATACTAGTTTAAATGTCAACGACGATGTACGTATTTACAAAAACTCTTTTTGGTTGGAATTTTCCAAACTATGCAAAATTTTAAGGATTTAGAATTTTCAACTTTTTAGGTATTTTGAAAAATAAGGAATGATTTCTACAAAGATATATCCATGTTTACAAAAGGTTTATGTTGCAGGTTTATGTAGAAAATGGATTTTATTTACATGATACTTATATATAAAGAGTTTAGGGGTAGATTCTAGTTTTTAGTGTACACATATATACAAGTAGTTTTTGTACCCCATGAGACAAAATACTTTAGAAAGAATTTTTCAAAAGTTTATTCAAAACTATTTATAAACTATTTTTGCAAACATTTTACAAACATTTTATTTTCACACAATTTTCAAAAAAAATTTACTATATAAAGAATTTTGATACAAAAAATAATTTACAAATATTTTGCAAACAAATTATTTTTATAAATATTTTAACCAAATAAATTTTAAAAAAGATTTTACAAACAATTTTGCGAATTTTTAATTTTGTACTAGCCATGTTATTAGCACATACTCAAAGTACGAGTTATGGCTTAAGTTTATATACAATATATACGACACCCCTACTCGAACGATGTCCTTAGAGTGATCAGAGAGTGATGAAGGAAGATATAACTTGTGTTGAGTGTACAGATGTGGGAAGAATGCTATACTACAATGACTCAAAAGAACGAAAGTAGAATCAATAGAAGTCGGTTGTCCTCCTATACTTAGGATCATGCAATGCAATGTATAGAATATTGTACACAAAAGGGAAAATCGAGGAGTAAATGTACCAACAATTACCTCCCCTATACTTAGGGTAAGATATCCCTATGTATAGGCAACATAAATAGAGGTAATAGAAAAATCAATAATCACAGTTCTAATACCCCCTATACTTAGGATAAGGAGCATCCTAAGTATAGCACAATCATAAGATGGTCTGAGGTATTATACCACAATAAATGAATGATATAGACAATATGGATCTAGACCACTACGTTGTAGAAGTGGAACTCTGGTATGAGATTCAGGTGATCTGAGTGAAAGGGCACATCTCATACGAAATGAATAGGGGCAACGTCAACGAAGCGGATCACGATCAAGCTAAGGCTTCAGGCATTGACCACTAACTCGAAAGGTGAATTCAGAAGTCAATTCAGACAAATCAATGCTACCATTGTCGTGCACCATTCTGACCAATGGTCCCTTCCATTTGCTTTGTAGTTTCCCTGGAAACATTCTCAACCTAGCGTCAAATAGCCATACTCTCTGGTTCGGCTCAAACTATTTATGGTTGATGCGAGAATCATGCCATATCCTTACTCTATCCTTATATTGTATGCTACTTGAGAAGGCTATGTCTCTCAACTCCTCTAGGGCTGCCAATCCTGCTCTCCGATGGTCTCCTACACTCTCAAAATCCAATAGTATCTCAGTGACTGCCCAAAGTGACTTATTAATCTCCACGAGTAGATGGCACGGCTTGCCATAAACGAGTCGAAAGGGAGATGTGTCCAAATGTGTCTTGAAGGAAGTCTGATAGGCTTACAAGACCGAGTCCAAAAGCTGTGAGAAATTCTTTTAGTCTGGACGGACAACCTTCTGCATAATAGTCTTAATATTCATATTTAAAACCTCAGGAAGACCATTAGGTTGTGGGTGATATGGTGTGGCAGCTCTATGGTCAATGTTGAACTCCTTAGTAAGGGCCCTTACCTTATCGTTTATAAAATGAGTCCCCGATCAGAAATCAAGACTCTAGGTACCCCAAATCGTGAAATGATATTCTTCTTCAAAAATTTGGAAACAATCTTTGCATCTGTGGTTTGGGTAGAGATGGCCTCAAACCAACAACTAACATAATCTACAGTAAATGGAAAGTACTTAAATCCATGACTCTTGGGGAATGGACCCATGAAATCGATGCCCCATGCGTCAAATACCTCACAAAACTGAATGAGTTGCATTGGCATCATATCTTTCTATCCACAAGTGCCCATCCTCTAATAGTCAGTGCACCTCTTCATGAACTCGTCTCAATCCTTGAAGAGGGTAGGCCACCAAAAGTCGTATTGGAGAACTTTTTGTGTTGTCTATCTTCTAGAATGATGTCCTCTTGCCTCAATCTTGTGGCAATAGGCGAGGATGCTATGGTGATCCTTCTGAGGAATATACCATCTCTAGACGCTATCCCCCCCTCTTCGTGCTAAAGGGTGGGATCCTCCCAATGGTACAATGTGAGGAAGGTATCGAGTCGCTACATAAGCCACCCTTGTGGAACTTTCATGGCAACATGATAGTTCACAATGTCAATGTACCATGGAAACAAAACGATAGCAAGAATCACCTCGTCTGGGAATGTCTCTGTAATAGGTATGGTCTCATCTGAATCCTCAAGGTTCTCTAAATGGGAAAGGTGATCCGCCACCACATTCTTAACTACAGGTTTATGCCTAATCTTTATATCAAACTCCTAGAGTAGAATGATCCATCTGGTCAATTAGGCTTTGGCATCCTTCTTTGCCATGAGGTATAGGATGGTGGTGTGATCTGTGTAAATAGTCACTTTGGATCCCAAAATGTATGATATGAACTTATCAAGTGTGAAAACTACGGGTAGTGTCTCCTTCTCTAACACAGTGTAATTCTGCTGAGTGGTATCCAAAATCCGGCGAGCATACTGAATGGCAAATGACAAGTTATCCATCCTCTGTCCAAGCATAGGCTCCTACGACAAAAGAAGAAGAGTCTGTCATGATCTCCAATGGGAGAGACCAATCGGGTGGCAGATGGATTGGAGCCTGCACAACTAATCTCTTGCGAATCGCAAACGATAAAAGACACTTATCATCTACAAGGAACTAGGTGTCTTTTGTCAACAGATTAGTAAGCAGTCGGGAAATTCAGCTGAAGTCCTGTATGAACCATCGGTAGAAACTGACATGCCCTCGAAAAGATCACAATTGTCGTAAATTGGACGATGGATTGAGCTTCTTAATGATATCCACAATGGCCCGATCAACCTTCATACCCTTGTTGCAGATGATGTGACCAAGGACCATCCCTTGAGTCATCATGAAATGACTCTTCTCCCATGATAAAATAAGATTGAGCTCGATATAATGTTGAAGCACTCGGTTTAGACAAGAAAGACAAGCATCAAACCTGTCGTTGTAGACCGAAACGTTATCCATGAAGACCTCTAAACATTCGCCCACCATGTCCAAGGAGATGAAAATCATACACCTTTAGAATGTAGACGGGGCATTACATAAATCAAAGGGCATCTATCTAAAAGCATATGTTCCAAACGGACAGGTGAACGTCATTTTATCCTGGTCTTCGGGTGCTATAGCCACCTAATTATACCCTAAGTACCGTCAAGAAAATGGTGATGACTCTTTCCAGCAAGCCTCTCGATAATCTGATCAATAAATGGCAGCATGAAATGATCCTTCTTGGTGGCCTTATACAATCATCTGTAGTCCACATAAACCCTCCAAGAAGTGGGTACTCGGGTAGCTATCTCCTCTCCAGACTCATTCACAATTCGGGTGATTACCGTCTTCCTGGATACCACATGGAATGGACTAACCCATTTGGAGTCGGAGATGGTGTAGATAAAATCAGTGCTCCACCACTTAGATATTTCCTTCATGACTACTTCTCGAAGATTCAGGTTCATCCTCCGATGGAACTCACGTGATAGCTTGGCATCATCTTTAAGATATATGTGATGAAAGCACACGGTCGGACTTTATCCCTTTGAGATCAGCTACACTCCATTTGATTTCCTTGCGATTTCTTTCAAGAACCTCCATTAAGTGAGATTCTTGTTCTTCAGTCAAATCAACTAAGATTATGAGTGGAACATGATTGGCTCGTCCGCACGGAATCCATACTCCATGCTATGTGGAAAGGTCTTCAATTAAGGATAAGTGGGATTTGGCAGATCCAACCTCTGAAAAGTCTGCGTGAAAGCTACCAAATATGCATGGAGAACTCTCGCTGAATCTGTAAATCTGACAAAGACGGCCTGCTAGTGTATCTATCAATTGTACTGGCTCGATCTCCATCCTAGTTGTGGGCTCTATGGACATCAAACACGGTAAATAATCATCAAAATCAGTGTTTGAGCCTGAGGGATCTGGATCTGAATCACAAGATATATACTCTACCTCACTACCCAAATCGTGACCATCAACCTCTAAGGTGTCCTGTGCCATAAGTGCACTCTCCGAACTCTTATCCGCTGTCATTTGTGGCTCTGCAGTCTCTGAAGGTGTGACAAGAGCTCGTGAAAATGGATCTGTCCAAATGGCTTCATGATCTGTTCACAAAATCACACTCCTTAAGGACGTCAAGCTCTGAATCTATTATCTGCTCGGAATTCTGCTCGGAGCAAGCTGAATCTAGGGCTATGATCTCTTCAATTGTCTCTATTTGTATACTCTCTCCCTCGATGCAAAAGTATACCTTCCAGCTATCATGATCGAACACTGCTTTGGCTATGGCCAAGAATGGTCATCCTAAAATGATAGGGGTATTGGCCACACGCTCAAGGATCTCCATGTCCAACATGACGAAGTCCACGGGGAATATCAGACCATGAATGGTGACGACAACATCCTTTAATAACCCCTTCAGCCTCTTAACAGATCTATCTGCAAACTAAAGAACTATATTTCTCTGTCTAAGAGGGCCAAACTAGAATCGGTCGAGTAAGGAAGTTGGGAGGAGGTTAATCAAGGAACTGCTATCTAATAGAGTCCAATAAAATTACTGCTCATGAATATGGTATCTGATATACGGAGCTCATGCATCTGGTTTCTTGGCTAGCAAATGATTTTGTATGGCGAAGCAAGTGGCATGAGTGAGCACATGGATTTGGGCATTGTGGTTTCTCCTCTACTTCCTATGGACGGTGGTCTTATCTCTCAAGTTCTTCTAGAATAAGGGATTGTTATCAAGTGCTTCCTAAAGAGTTAGTTGGATCTAGAATCTATCAATCATCTGCTCGTTGAACTATGTTTTGTGCCTTTTTTGGATTTTCAAGTTTAGGGCCTTTCCTTAAGCGGAGTGCTTGAGGGAAGGGGATGAAGGGACCCTCCTTGGAAGAATGAGGGTCAAGAGTAGGTTTCTGAGCATGCAAAATGGGGGAATCCATGAAAGTATCATCAATCACCACAGATGGATCCAAAAGATATACAAAAACCTTTCCATTATTCATATTTTTGATATATGGAGTTTTTCATTTTTTTGTATTTTTCCATAAAGATCCTCAAGTACAGGGGACAACATAACAATTGTATGACACTTGGTGGCATCAATACCACTGACAACATCTGAAAATACATCATAAGTACCGTGCTCTAACCTATCATCTTGTAAATTGGTGGCGTCATTACCACTATCTACAACTGGAGTACCACTATCATCTTGTAGATCGCCTAGAATCATCGAAGGCTGGATTCCTATCGCTCCTAAGTATCACAAAATCAACATCAAATAAATAATGAATGTCATCCAGACTAGGAGAGTCGATCTCTGTAAGATGTACATGCTCAGATTTCCTCTTCAGATTGTTCGATTTAGGTTCAATCTGAGCAGGCACGGCATCTTTTCCCGTGAATATTTCCCTCAACTCCTATCAGAACTTGTCCATTTATTATCGAAACGTGGCTTAATGATAGGAAAGCATATGGGCGAGATCATCAAGGGCTGGGTTGTCATACAGGTTTGGATGAGAAACAGACGGTTTGCCTTGCTACAAATGAGGCTGGGTCTACTGCTGGTAGTGAGGAGGAGGCTGGGGGTACTATTGATGAGGTTGTTGCTGCCTCTAGTGTTGACCCTGATATGAGGGTCGAGGACCGTGTTGTTTATGCTATTGGGAGTACTGGGGGTGTTGCTGCTGGTCGGCACCCTGACTTGCCTGTGTCAGACGCTGCTGCTAGGATGAAGCACCTTCAGTTGACCATCAGAAGCCTGAGTGGTCACGACGGATCCCGGGCTGTTGTTGGTTCAGGGAGTACAAAATCCCATTGACTTCCATCAATGGCTCCTGTTGATCGTGGACTAGTGGGTGAAGGGACCCCAAGGGCTGATATGGATGGTACACAATCAACTGAGTGTTTGAAGAAGGCGGTGGTGGCAACCGGTAATGAGGGAGTGGCTGAATCGGTTCCTCCTAAATGTGGTGAACATGGCGATATGAGGTGGAAGGCTGAGAAGAACTACTCCCTAGATCATCTTCTAACCTGGAATGGGGCTGTGAAGCCATCTGTACCTCTTGGAGACACATGATCTGGGTCTTCAAGTCACTAAGAGTTTGAACCATTTCATCAATATTATTGAGCTTGCCAAGGCCCTGGCACGCCTTCTTCTCAATGATCTCTATGAAGTCCAACTTCTGGCTGATGATGCCCTTATCGACAGCTGAAGATTATGCTAATGCTGCTATCATAAAAGAGGTAGAAGGGCTAGCCTCAATGCGTGCTATCCTCTATTACGAAACATACTGTGGGAGAGGCTTCCACTGAGTATAGACTCAAGTCTGAGACATCACAGTGTAGTTTTTGGCCATCTCTTTGTAAATGGCCCAAACTTGGTCTTCATCCTTGATGAAGTAGGAACCTTCACACGAGACGTTCACTAGCCCCTACAGCTCAGGTGTCAGCCCACAAAAGAAATAGTGGACGAGGTTGGGCTTGATGATCTCGTGGTGGGGACACCTATCGATGAGCTCTCTAAAGTGATCCCACGCTTCATGGAATTGTTCATTGGGGATCATCATAGTGATGTTTCTAAACATGTATCTTGCTACATTGGTCCAACCGAGTGGATAGTACTTGTTCAGGTACTCAGTCCATAGCTGCTCCTAAGTAGTGACCACCCTCCCCAAGTGTTTCAGCTAGTAGGCTACGCAATCGACCAAGGAGAACGAGAAGGCGATCAACTTGATGGTGTCCTCGTCCACAAATCTTTTGTGTATTGTATTGCATAACATCTCAAATTGTGGTAGGCCCATGGAACTTGGGCAAGAGATGGATAGTCTGATGGCAAAGTTCAAAGTTTCCCAGGATGGTGGGCAGCTCAATCCATTGGTGGGTGAGGGTTGCACCAGGGTTGTGCAACTGTCTCATGGTACGAGCTGGTCTGACTTGATCCTATGGCTCGTCCTTGCATCTGTCATCTACTCGACCCTCCTGGCGTGGTATTTCTCCACCACCGCTGGGTCATTCTGGCTCCTCTCGCCTGGCTCGCATCTGCATAAGCTATATCCTCACTTCTACCATAAAGATCCATTGATCCCTAATATGTCTCTTTATGGTTTCCACGGAGGCTATTAGGGTATTATTGATGGTTGCATGATCTAATACAAACAACGAAGTCTGAGGCTAGTCATTTGTTCTTCCTTCACTACTGGTCATCTCGTCGGTCTCTACAGAGGCAAAGGACCCTTGATCAGGTGCTATCAACAGAATGTATAGTTGTGTTGGCCTGTCTAGTTGTACCTCAGGAGTGGAAAAAGGATGGTCGAGGGGGAACATGGTGGAGACAAATTCGGGTTTAGAGAGCGGATCAGAGCTCTTTGAAGCCATCCTAGATGAACGAGGAGGGGTGCTGGAAAGCGTTGCTGCAGAGGTAGCCTGAGAGACCTCCTTCCCGTCATCTTGATCTGGGGATTTATGGAGATTTGATCTGGGCTGCAAACATGATGAGAAAATAAACCCTTAATTCTCCTACTCAACACAATATGATGACCGTGAAAGCTCGATCATTTTTCATGTCAAATTTTATTATGTGATAATCCAATCTTACAATGAGTTGTTAGGAGCTCGATTCTCCCTAGAGACTGGTACGGATTCTTACAACTAATTTCTCATGTTTCCAGCTAGTATGGGTAAGTACGGACTGTTTCCTGATTATACTTAAATACAGATCCTTACACAATGTCCTCTAAACCACCCACTCTGCTAAGGAAGTTCGGACCATTTACCCTAAAGTCCTCATTGGAGAATAGCTAATTGTTTTTGTTATAACTGGTAGTCTGAAGAAAGTCCAGGCATGGCTCTATCCAAGTGTACGGGTCTCTCAACTCTCAATAGTAAAATCAGACAAGGAGGGGTTACTCTCCCCACAATAAAATTTTTGAGTGAAGTTTGATTTTAGGTCAGGTATGCTTTAGCAGTTCAATTTTATTAGTTATCTCTTTTTTGTGTTTTTCTGAATAAAGGTAACATCTAACGAATTTTCTAATTTCCTTTTTATTTAATGTCCAAGAAAATAGGGGGAGGAAGGCGGAAAAGCCGATGCATGATCAAACACAATGATGCGTGTAGAGTAGGAAATGCGTACCTTGCTCGAGCAGTCTACATGCAAAGTGATCCACGCATAAATTAAAGATAGAAATTAGTCTAATCTAAATGATGGACATGGAAATCACCCTTAGGTGATAGCTTCTATTATGAGAAGAATTGTTGGCTAACTAATCAGAAAAGAGACCTGAGTCCGATCTTAAATGTCGATCGGTTCCCACCACAGTGGATCCAACATGCATTGTATACGACCTCTCTCTACTCGTGGCCTATAGTCCTATTATGTTAGCCCTTTTTTTATTTGACTAAGTCCAAAACGTGATTTATAGGAACATATAGTCTATTATGGTGTTTGGATGATAGTTGCTACAGAGCACAACTAAAATAAATTCTAAGCCTAGGGGCTAAAACTCCATGAAACAAATAAAAAATGTGAAAAATCACAAAAAACTTGGTGATGCTCCCCGAGTGCACCGACACTCGATGAAACAAACCTCAAATAGTGTTCAATTCTAAGAAACTTCAAATTTCTAAGTTATTACCAGATTCTTTGCAAAAATATAGTGAGGCTAGATTCTATCTAATATAACTACATCTTCTACTCCTCTGCTCCTCCTCATGTGTGGGCCCCTTCCTAGCAGATCGAATCATCCTCCAGGCAGTACCTCGCACGAAAAGCAAAATAGAAAATGGTCAGAAGCAGTTACAAGAGAGAGAAACAAAGATAGACAAAAATAAATAAAATCCAACTACTTAGTCGTGCTCCCAAGCAATGGTACCATTCTGATTAACGACAAGTTACTAGGGTTAAGTTATTGATGAATCTGTGATTCATCACTCTAAAAGTTGAAAATAGAGTCTTGTTCACGAGTAAATAGATGCATAGCTCCCTTTATAATGCATAATTAGCATTCATACATGCATTCATAGCATAGGCATTTTAGCACTCATTTTGCATTAAATAAGAAGCCAAGATCACTTGTAAAATGTCCACCTATTAAAATAATACCTCCCTATATTATATACACCTTTCGTTAATAATGTGAGGAAGAAAGTCAGAGATCTCCTGTGTAAAATATCCAATAAAGCCCCAGAATCCCTGATTCATGAAAAGCCCATAACTCCTTCATACAACCTCCAAAATAGGTCTACTCACTTTCAGATTAATACACATTAAAAGACCTTTAAAATGAGACTAATTTCATCCAATTTGGAGCTCGTAGGAAGAAGTTGGGTTTTTGGGCCTCTATGTATACTATATAGGTGTATATTTGTATCCCTGTATTTTTGTATCATATTTGACCTCATCTTCGTCTTTGGTCAACATGAAGCTTGTAGATCTCATCGAGATCTACAACTTTCATTTTTTGAGTTTTTCCAAATTCGGCCTCCTTCTCTTTCCAAACTCATATCTCTTCTCAGCCAATCACAGCTGGCCACGTGGCGCCCTCTGATTGCGTCACGCGGCCCGCTCCCCTTGCCTCAGTCACCCGCGCCCACAGCCGTTGGATCTTCATCTAGATCCAACGGTGGCGCCACCTCCACATGTGCCCTTTATTACCACCGTTAGATCTCTCCAGGGCCTCATCACAGACACTCACATCCGCTTTATTCTTCTCTCGCCATGTGGCACATCGGGCGCCATCTTATGGCGCCTCCGTCCCTTCATCCTAACCGCATCTTCCAGCTTCACACCACCACCGTTCGATCACTTCCCATCTCAGATCTGATCCGCCCGTTCGTGCTTCTCCCACAGTTCGCCACGTGGTGCGTCTTGCGCCTTCAGATCTCGCCCTCATCAGTTGATCTCTGCCGTTCTTTAGTGCAAGAACCTTAGCCATCCGATCAAACTCCTGGGCTCATCTCCACTGTTCGCCAGCGCCGCTCCCATAACGCGACGCGTGGCGCATTCAGCGCCCTTAATCACCTCGCCTCGGATCTAATCACAACCGCTCGTCAAGCGCCCTTTCCTCCTCACACCACGTGGTAGCATCCAGACGCTCAGATCGCCTCGGCCCAGATCAGATCCGAGCCACTCCATGGCGCTTCGATCTGGGCCGTTGGATCACAAGATCCAACGGTCAGGACTTCGTCTCCTACCTCCGGTCGCCCTCTCTCCTACGTTCTCGACCTTACGCGAGACGTCGCCCCTTTCTATTTTCGTCTCCACTCCTGCCACCCTCTCTGATCGCCAACACCACCATGACCTTCACCACTCTCCCCTCATCCTCGCCAGCCCCCTCTCTTCCCACGACTTCCACCAGAGACGCCCCACGATGACCACAAACCTCACCTCGCCTCCAGCCCTGTTGTCACCTTCACTCTATAAATCCTCCACCTCCGGCCACATTCACGCCTATCCACCACTCCAGAGAGGTTCCTCGAGCTCAGGTCAATCGATTGGTGACATCAATCGGGTGTGTCTTCGAGCGAAGACAAGTTTCTTCTCTGTCGAGATCCACGGCAAACCCCGCCGTGTCGCAGCCTCCCTCCGTGAGCTGCTTGAGCTCAGGGCCCTACCGACCCTTCGAGCGACGACCTGGAGCTCAAATCTGAGCTCCAATCCCCAGGTAGCCCCCTCCATTTCCCTTTTATCTTCTTCTGATTTTTCTTTTGCTTTTCTCCGATTTAATTCGCATTCTCCAATCATCTTCTCGCTCCACCCTCATCCCTCTGAGCTCCACGACGGAGCTCCGATCTTCGCGCACCCTTCCGCAGCTTCAAACACTGTCACCCATCTTCCATCGACTCCAGCTCCACCACCTGGGCAGAGCACCATCGCCGGACCACCCTCGCACCGCCATAGGCCTCGTCGTTCGCTTCCCACATCTCCACGCACAGCCCGCGTGCTTCAGCTATACCCCTAACCCCTTGCAGGTGCTCCTTCCTTCCCTAGCCGGAAGCTCATGGGAGCTTCCTTCGAGCTTCATCGCCATCGAGCTCCGGCGCGCCACCTTCACTCCTGGGACCATCGGACGCTTCGCCACTTCACCCCGCATCTTCCGAGCTACTTCAGAGTCTCCCGCGACCTTCACCGACGCCTGGAGGCCAGGGCGGAGCAAGGCCCCCTTCGCCGAAGCCCCGCCTTCTCCTCCGCAGGTGGCGGAGGACCGTGAAGACGAAGTACATCCACCGTTCGATCAGCTTGATCGAACGGTCTGAAGCCACCCACATCGCAGTCAACCGGAGCATCCCAAGGCCGTTGGATCCTTTTCGATCTGACGGTTGTAGCTCAGCCACGTCACCATCAGCCAGAGCAGCCTCGGGCCGTTGGATCCATCTAGATCCAACGGTGCTTAGCCAGCCACGTCGCCTCACTCCGCCACCGTTGGATCATCAGCGATCCAACGGGATTGATTATGCCACGTCGTCATCAACAGCAACCGTTGGATCAATCTAGATCCAACGGTCCCCATCGCGCCACGTCGATTGGTCCGAGCCTCTTCCCCGACCTCTAGGTTCGGACCACCCAAAGCTACTACGAGCCTCCAGCCGAACCTCTAGGGCACCCGAGCCTCATCCTGAGCCACCGAAGTCATCCGAGCCTAGGGTACCCCACGTGAGGAGCCTGGGAAAATTACACTGAGGCCCCGGGAAGTTTCTGATATTATAAATCAGTCCCTGTGAAGCGCCCCCACATGAGGAGCATGTGCACTAGTGGAGAATCTGCATTCCACCCCCTGCATTCTAGGTAATTGCATATAAGTCCCTGTCAGCATATTTTATTTTAAGCAATTTTAAATTTCTGTATTGCAGTTATACCCCCGTCTTTGCATGCATATTTAGGTGTCCATATTTTATTATTTTTAAATTCCAAAAATTGCATGTTGTAGTGTAACTTGTCCTTTATCTTATGTGACACTTGGCATAATTTTATGTTATCAGTGGAATTTTTAATTAATTAATTGGTCCATTTTTGTGATATTTTGCCCAATTTCACCTTTTAATTAATAGAAATTTTTCTGTAACTCCAAAAATTCCAAAAAAAATTACATTAGATCAAGGATAATTAACTTAACATTGCATAAAAATTTCATCTCATTTGCATGCATTTTGAGGCCTAAATAAATTAATTGGTGATTTCCTTAGTTTATTTTTAATAGGGTCATTTCACATTAAAATTAAGGTCTGATAGTTTTCCTGGATTCTTCATCATTAGATATATCTAAGATAATTTTTGTTCATAAAAATATTGTGATTTGATATTTATTAAAATTAAATTAGTATAAATCACCCTGCATTCATTTTTAATTCATAATTAATTCATTTAGTGTCGAAAAATTCCAACAAAATTAGGATAGTCTATTTTCACCATATTTCATCATCTGGCCCATTTTTTTATTTTTGGACTTCATTTGAACATATTTCTGATTTAACTCCAAAATTGGGTTGATATTGCATGTGTCCTGCATAGAAAATTAAAAAATACAAAAAAATATTCCCCAAAAATCACACAATGGAACTTTGCTAAAAATTCATCTAAGGAGACAGATGCCTCCCTTAGTTCGACCTTGGACTTCACCAAGTAAAAAAAATTGCCACTCAAAATTAACTTGATTAACTTAAAAGTGGTCTTTGATATTCCCTCTCGTTATCCGACTGCAACGAACATTAGTATTAGTTTGGACATATACTGCTTGAATTAACAAGGGTAGCTGGAGGTGATATCAAAATGGAACCGTTGCCGGGGAGGCACGGCTTAGGTTAATTTGCAGTGATTCTTTTAATGTTTGATTTTCTATCCCCAGGTAGTCTGACCCCCGATTTTCTTGTGAATATTTTCTGTCTTTTAATTTTTGTATTTTTTTTGTTGATTTTCTCTGACATCAATTTATTTTTGTGCGAGGAACGCGAGGAGTCGAAGACGCTTCGACGATTCGGCATTGTAATTTATTGAATTGAGAAAATCTGTATTTTCATTTTTCTTTATTTTTTCGCATTATTTCCAGCGGTTCCCGTTTGGGTTCTCGCATGTGTAAATATAGTGAAACTGTGTCCCCGTGTGCTGTGTGGTTGAATGGTAATTTAGTCTTGCACTAGCGGCTCCTCTAGCCAATCTAGGATTTGCTTATGCTCGTAACTTTCTAGGACGACACAATCACTTAAAAGACGCACTTAGACCGCAGGACTTAGCCAAATTAAATTGTTCTTCATTCGCTAATAGAACTGCTTGTCTAGGAGCGGCTTTTATCGCTTGCATTTGCATTTAGTATAAAAAGTTTTCAATTCTATTTTGCATCCTACATAAAAAGCGAAGGGATCACTGTAAGTCTTCTTAACTCAGCATACACATCATTGTTTTTTGCATCGGCTTTTCTCAATTTCCCTCTCTGTTTTTCAAACTTAAATTAAACGGAAATTGGGATTGGACAATAGGCGCGCTGTGTGGTTGGACTAATTCAGTGAAAACTTAACTTAAAATCGGGACTGCTAAACACTATTGACCAAAAAAATAATAAAATTGGAAAATTGTTTGCGGGAGATTAATCCCCGACCTTGTTTTCAGGCTGAGTGAGGGTACTTGAGTGTGTTTGAAAACCTTAAGGCAGAGCCCAAATCCCCGCCTTCCATATCACGTTCCAACTGATCCTAGCAAATATCACAAGTCAAATTTTTAAGGTTCACTGACTGGTACCAAGTAGCCTCCGCCTGTCTCAGGTAGATAGGGGCGAAATTGCGGTACTTTGCGACAAGTTGCTAGTAACCCCCCGGAGTGAAGTTCCGGCCTTGTCAGCCTCCGCCTGCTTGCAGGTAGATAGGGGTGTGGTCTTTGAATCCATCGACTTGGGATAGGAGCAAAGAAAGGAAGGATCGGCGGTATCTTAGGCGATAGGTTAAACAGAGAAGACGCATCCGGCTCTGAGCCGACTTCCCTATAGGCCGCGTAATCCTTGCTATCTTGCTTGAAAATCACACTTAAAATTTACAAGATTAATTGGACTCGATTTCGAGGCCTTCACTGTGTTGAGTGTGAACCCAGGGTCTTGGATTGATTTGTTTGCTTCAGGTAGGAGTAAAATCCTATTTTCTTCTCGCCAAATCAAGATGAGTGACTGGGGGGATATCGACTCTTTATTCACAAATCTCTCTTTGAGCCCCCCACAAAACTCCTCTTCATCGGCCCAAGCGCACCATGGACCACCCAGGACTCATGACCTTCTTGAGTCTTGGTTCCCTCACACCTAGGGTGGTTACTCTCAAACCAACCCTTTCCTCACCTCCGAGCTTACCAAGGAAGACCATTGCCTCGGTAAGAATCCCTTCCTTGATTTGTCCTCTGACACCGACCTTATTTCATACCCAGGAATAGAGGACAAGATGCCGCCTAAGCAGCCACCACCGGATGAGGATCAATTGCGTCAAATTCTTAATCGCCTTGCTGAAGCCGAACAACAGAGTGCAAATCTCACGGCTAGAATGGGACAAATCATTGCAGCAGGAGGAATCGACCGACCAATGGTTGATGCCTACAACCCAGCGGAGAATGAGATACAAAATTGGTTGGCACCAGTGGTTCCCGCCGAAGCATTTGAGCTCAAGCCCCACTTCCTTAGCCTGCTACCGAAGTTCATCAGAAATGCCCACGAAGAACCGTATACTTTCCTCCGAGACTTCGAGCTGGTTTGCAACAATCTTAGCCATCCTAATATTGGCCAAGATTACATTAGACTGAAGGCCACCCCATTTGCCTTAGGAGATAAGGCAGCACATTGGCTGAAAAACCTAGGGGTGATATGTACAACCTGGATGCAGTTCAAGGACCTATTTCTGAAGAAGTTCTACCCTCTCAGTAGGACTAACCAAATGAGAACGAAGATCGCCATTTTCTCCCAAGGACCCAGTAAACCCTTCCATGATGCCTGGGACAGGTTCAATGACTTAGTATAGAAAAGCCCCTGCCACGGCATTTCTAAGGCGATCTTGGTCCAGACCTTGTTATGTGGTTTAACCTCGGAGATGCAGCGGTTAGTCAGTGCCGCTTGTAGAGGAAGCTATCTGAACAAGAGCGAGCACGTTGTATGGAAGATCCTATAGCAGATGGAGGAAACCAGCAGGTCGCAGGCCACCAGGGCCTATCAGTTGTCTCCCTCAATCCTATCCAACGAGACAACCCGAAGGAATGTAGCGGATCTGACCGAGGACCTCATCCCCAGCATGGGGATGATTGCTGATAAGTTAACCATGGTCGAGCAGATCCACAAGAGGGTCACTGACCTTGAGTCTCTCTCACATCTACCAAAGCAAGTGGAGGAACTTACTAAGAAGGTAGCTAAGATGAAGCTACCTGGCCCTTTTGCACCACCTACACTTGTGCATCGAGTCCATCTTGTACAGGAACAGGCACCAGGGCCTCAGAATGGCTGGGTAGAGGATCAGACTTACACCCAGCAGGACCAGCATGCACCCCCACAAGTGGAGACCGGATACGAGGAGCCTCTGCAGGTGTTCGAGATCAACTGGATGTTGTACAGTCGTGACCCCGTCAGCAGATAGTAGGGGATGGGGAATGGTCAGCTTCACCGACCTACCCCAGCTTACCAAGGAACCAGCTCCGTCCCCGCACCGCGCTTTCAGTCCAGGTCCGAACAAGGGTACCAGCCTCAGCAGCACCAACAGCAGTAGAGCACATATCAGCAGGGGCCAGCACCGTCCCACCAGCAGCAGCCGTATCGGCATGGCTAGCAGGGCCAATATAGAACCTCATCCGCAAATCAGCCAGCCCAGCCCACTGAATTGGAGCCCTTCACCTTGGCCATCCAGACCCTATCTGATAGGGTCCAACAAATGCAGAACGGCTATCTGGATATGAGAACCGATCTGAATCGTGTCTCTCGTATCCAGGATCAACAGATGGCGCCAAAGACCCCAATTCCCGCATAGGTTCAGGCCAACCCGAACAGCATAATCCATGGCCGGAAACGACCTCGTGATCAGGTATATTATTCAGATAATTATTTATCTGAAAATGAGATCCTTTCGTACGATAAAGTGAATCATATGTCCCTCAGCAGCGGAAGGACCGTGAACATACCTGATCGGGCACGGGCACCGAAGGAAGGAGCCGCCAAGTCTCTACCTGAGGAGAACTTGGAGGAAGATGAGGAGCAGCACCACCATCACCACCGACAGAAGAAGAGTACATCTGAGTCCTCGAAGCAGCAACTCCGCATCAGCATAGAGTCTGATGGAATCGATGAAGAGCCCGCACCTCCATCTGAGGAGGACTGTCAAGAAGTCGCGGAAGATGCATCACCGGTTTCGCCTCAGCATTTTTCTTTCAGTCAGAGTTAGAGTCTATTTAAGAGTCCGAGTCATGTACAGAACTCAGCTCCAAATCTTAATGAAAATCTTTCAGTCTCAGAACATGAGTTGGAGTCAATAATCCCTTTCCCCCGATCTCTCAAGAGTGGAAAGAAGAAAACCAAAAAAATCCAAAAAGATGACCCAAAGATGGCAGAGTTCTGCAACAAACACATCAAGGTCACAATTCCTTTTGACAAGTACGTGGAAATGACCCCTGCATTTCAAAAATACCTTAAGGTGAGATGTACACCTACTAGGGTTAGCAGGAAGACCAAAAGCCGTGTTGAGAAACATGTTCTATCAGTAGCCACGACTTGTGCAATAAAGAACTCGTTTCCAAGGAAACAAAGAGACATGGGTGCACACTATGTAGTGAGTCATGTTGATGACATCACGTTTGCACACACTCTCCTAGACAATGGTTCCTCAATCAACTTAATGCCTACAACCCTCTATGACGGCTTAATCTCGGACCTCTTAGAAAATCTAGAGCCAACCTGCAATTTGCTGATAAATCAACCAAGAGGTCACAAGGAGAATTGAGGAATGTTGTGATTAAAGTCGAGGGGCAGGAATACATGGTGGACTTCACTGTCCTAGATATGGAAACCCCTCGTAATTGTAGAGACTCCCAGATCATCTTAGGCAGGCCCTTCCTCAGAACAGCAGGGGCCTTGTTTGATTATAAGATCGGGAGGATCTAGTTCCAAACTCCGGGCGGAGATGAGGAACTCGATATGAAGTAGACCAGATGGCAGAGACCGGACTCCGAATCCAGCACCGAGTACTCTTCAATCGAAGCAGACTGCGAGCATGTAGACATAGTTGGGCCATGGAGACAGAACCCAGCCAGCACCGATGAGTCCATCCCCTCCGGAGATGATCCAGTGCATGACTCAGTTTGCGAGGTCTACAGAAACGAGTACAACTCAGAACTTGCATCGCCCTACATCTTCGATGACGTAGAGGCCCAGTGGGGCCTGTCATTCCTTACATCTTTAGGACAATCAGAAGATGAGGATGACGAGTCAGACGAGGCTTTTGCTGATTGCATGGAAACCTTTGATGATCCGACTCCCGAGCCGAGCAACTTGGTGGCAGCAATAACAGAGAAAGATCCAGCCACTTCCAACACCGAAACATATCAGATTGAGCCAGATATCCTAGACGATCACACTATCCCTGAGCTCAAACCTTTACCCACAACACTAAAATACGCCTTCCTTGCGGGTCAGGATAAGAAATTTCCGATCATCATCAGTTCACGATTGACCGAGGAGCAGGAATCTCGCTTGCTAGGGATCCTGGAGAAAAACTGCAAGGCGATAGGATGGAGCATTTCCGATCTCCACGGTATAAATCCCGCTCTGTGTTCGCACCATATCTACTTGGAGAATGAAGACAAGACCTCTCATGAATTCCAACATCGTTTTAATCCAAATTTACGAGAGGTCGTGAAGAAGGATATAGAGAAATGGTGCAACGCGGGTTTCATTTACCCAATCTCCGACTCTAAATGGGTGGCCCCAATCCATGTTGTACCGAAAAAGTTGGGAATTCAGATTACCAGCAACGAGGACGGAGAGGAGATCGTGACACGAGTGCCCACGTCGTGGCGCGTTTCTGTGGATTACAGACGCCTGAATGCCGCTACGAAGAAGGATCATTTCCCCTTGCCGTTCATTGATCAGATCCTAGAGAGACTAGCGGGGAAAGAGTTCTTCTATTTCTTGGATGGATTTTCGGGCTACAATCAAGTAGCCATAGCTCCAGAGGACTAGGAAAAGACCATGTTCACATGCCCCTTTGGTACCTATGCTTTCAGGCGCATGCCCTTCGGGTTATGCAATGCTCCAGGTACTTTCCAAAGGTGCATGATTGTTGTATGTGCCAAAATGGTCGGCGAATTCCTGGAAGTCTTCATGGATGACTTCGTGATCCACGGCGATTCCTTCGATTCATGTCATAGGAATCTAGACCGAGTCCTCAGACGATGTTGTGAGGTCAATCTGGTGCTCTCTTGGGAAAAAAGTCACTTCATGGTGACGGAGAGCATTGTGTTGGGGCACGTCATCTCCAAGAGAGGAATGGAGGTTGACCCTGCCAAGGTGGATGTGATCAGACGACTCCAGCCACCAACCAACGTCAAGCAGTTGCGGTCGTTCCTCAAGTATGTCGGATTTTATCGGAGATTCATTAAGGATTTTTCTAAGATTGCCCGACTGCTAACTGAGCTTTTAGGCAAAGACACGGAGTTTGTTGTTGATCACAAATGTCTTGAGGCCTTTAAGCAATGCAAGGAATGATAATGGACGCACCTATCCTACAAGCTCCAGATTGGTCTCTACCTTTTGAGATCATAACGGACGCCTCAGACTTTGCTGTTGGGGCTGTGTTAGGACAGAGAAGGGATGGCGTCCCATTCGCAATTCACTACGCAAGCAAAGTGCTTGACACCACTCAGCGTAACTATACAGTTACAGAAAAGGAGATGCTTGCAGTAGTGTTTGCCTTGGACAAATTCAGATCTCATTTAATTGGATCCAAGGTAATTGTGTTCACTGACCACACGGCACTGCGATAGTTGATGGAGAAGAAGGACGCGAAGGCGCGTCTTCTTCGGTGGATTTTACTTATCCAAGAATTTGATTTGGACATCCGTGGCAAACCAGGAAAGAAGAACGTAGTAGCCGATCATCTCTCTCATCTCGAAGATCTTAATACTTCCGAGGATTCTCCTATTCGAGACTCCTTCCCTGACGGGTTGATTTTTGTAGTCGACTCACTCCCATGGTACGCCAATATTGTGAACTATCTTGTCTATGAGAAGGTTCCCGAAGATTGGCCCAAGAGCTACATCGACCGACTGAAGTCGGACGCTAGACATTACCATTGGGAGGATCCGATCCTTTTCTTTGAAGGATCGGATTGTGTCTGGAGGCGGTGTGTTCCTCATGAGGAATACCAGAGTGTCCTTTCTTTATGCCATAGCTTAGAGGCATGAGGACACCACTCCGGGAAGAGGACCACATGGAAGGTACTTCAGTGTGGTTTTACTGGCCGACTCTGTTTTGCGATGCCATCGCCTTCGCGAAGTCGTGCCCGGTATGTCAGAGAATGGGAGGAACTGTTGGTTCCAAGGATGAGATGCATGTTAGCAATGTGAGCCCGAGGCAAACCATTCCTACAATAAATGTTATTGTAATAAATGATTTATCAATAAAAGTTATTGATTTTGTTTCACTCCCTTTCTGATATTGAATGAATGAATGCACTATAAGGTCCCTCTGTACAATAAGGGTTATGTACCATGGCCAACTTGATAATCATACAGATGTTGATTCAATGATTGAATCATAGAGGCTGATGCTTGGATGAATATCTAAGGAGTTAGATAGAGGACTCATCAAGCATCATCAATGATTAACAAGTAGTGATCTCCAGTCTGAGTGGAAGATGGCAATCCCATCACATTAGACTGATATCTGATCGACCTCTTGATGCAGGTCCTCTGCATAGGAATATTGATTCAGAGGTATCAGATTAATTGAGTCAATGAGTTGACTTAACGAGATCGAGATAACCAAAGACCTATGATGAATACTGTCACATCACAGGCAAACATCCTCTGACCAGAGACAGATATATTACTATATGTCTAAGCATGTACATTTGGCAGACCAATAGGTTGATGACCTAATCAAGGTCTATACACCGGCGAGCTGGTGTGCATGTAAGGGCATATGAGTAATATGATCTCTCAAAGGGATCATACATGTTCACTTGTGAACCGGGAGACATGAGCTCACTCATGAGGTATTGGGATTGACCAAATTCCATGCATGGTCGTCATGCTTTAGAAGCATGATATGACTTTGAAGGTAAGATATATGCTTTGTGAAAGCATATGATCTGTACCATATCTCAAGGACCAAGATTGAGAAACTTAATGATCAGACTATGAAGATGACAGTGTAAAAGTGATCTTTATCTTCATGATGATCATGAGTCTTCCAGTATGCAGGATGTGCAGGTATTGGGAATACCTGAAGGGTGATTTGATCATAAACGATTGTATAACCATGACGCTTCAATTCCGAGGGAGTGATGAAACAGGTCTGGATTTTAGTGACTCCTCTCATCAGAGAAGTAACCTAATCTTAGTCCATTTACTGGACATTGATCTGAATGAGATTCAGATGCAATGAGAAGATTAGGTTTACGGTCTTGATTTAATCAAGCATCTATGAGAGGTCCATGGGATCTGGATTTGAGATGTGATCTCAATATCCAAGTCACTATACGTGGAACAATACAATCACCCTGTCCTTATCTCCAAGTATCTGAGGAGAAATAGCATTGTTCTTAAATGGTTTGAGAACAATTCCATGAGATCAAAGCAAAGAGAAGTTGATAATTAAATGTGATTTAATTATCATGATGTATGAGATATTATCCAATATAATTAAATGAGATTTAATTATTATGGATAAGAATAATGTGGATAGTAATATCCAATTATTCCTAATATATTATAAATGTGATTTATAATGTATTAGAGAGAGTTAAATATAATTTATATTAGTAGATTAATTATTAATGTGTATTGGATACACATTGTTTAATTAATTGAAAATGTAAATTACATTTTGTTTTGGGTTGTGAATTTGATTCACAATATTCCAATGTCAAGATTGCAATATTCCCAAAATTAATTGAGAATTATTTTGGTGAATTAAAATACCAACAAATTGTTGTTGGAAAATAAGTAGAGAGAAAATTAAGGAGATGTGCAATCTCATGGGGATCATGAGATTGCACTCCTCATTAGGAATGAGGGGGGCGGCACTCAATTCCCTTGGGGAATTGGTGGCCGTCCCCTCTTACAAAAAAGGAGATCATCTCCTTTGCCTTCTCTCTCCTTATTTGGTTGGTTTAATTTGGTATTAATATATATTTGATTTATCAAATATATTTAATCAAAATTAAATCACAAGTTGTTGGCTTTTACCACCAACAATCTTGACCATTGGATTGTCATAAATCAATCTCATCCATTGATTTTATATGACACATGGATTGAGATCCATGGATCCCAAAACCCTATAAATAGAGAGGCATTCTTGGCTCTCTCTTTACACATGCTATTGTAGCAAAACTCTCTCTCTCTTTCTCATACTCGACAGCCCTCTCTCCCTCTTCCTCTTGGTGGCCGTCCACCTTGGTGGAGAGAAACGTCGTCGCCCTCGCCTTCGTGCTACCGCTTCGACGCTCTACGGGTCTCCGTCTACTTCGAGTGCTTCGCCCGCGAAGGAGACGTTTGATCTCGTGCGACGAGATCAGGAGCAACCGCGCTTGGATCAACTTCTTGGATTGCGAGGACACCGCGGTTCATACCCGCGCTCGCAAGCGATCTCTCCGACGATCGGACTTGAGACAGGAGGTCTCTTCTCTTAGAGACTCGATCAACCACACTTCAAGAGGTATTGCATTATACTTGATGTGGTTATAGATGAAACGATCCGATAATGGTTCTTGGATCATGTGGTTTCATCGAATAAAATTTTAAAATTCCGCTGCACCGAACAACTAGTACGACTAGTCGTTCTTCGTCGTATCCGACACGACGCTCACGCTTCCGTGATGCGCTTGAGGATCTCTCCATATCCTTCAAGTGGTATCAGAGCCTTAGGTCGACGGTTTCGAATAGTGATTCGTTAACCAAGGACGACTTGGGTTCGCTAAGGTCGCAAAAGTTTTCATCGCATTTGATTTCGCAGATCTGTTTAGTAAATAAATTCGACACTGTTTAAATTGTTTAAACACGAATTTTATACTTGGATTATGTTCCCCATTAAATAAGGAAACCATAGGATCTGAGTTTGCGTAAATCGGACTTCGTATGCTCGAGATATGGTCGTTTTAATGAACATGTATGCACTGTTGCGGGAACTGTGAATCTGAACGTGATTAAAATGTTAATTACTGTTTATACTTACCTCGAAATGCATGATACATCACTTAGGTTCTATCCTAAATCAAATTAGCAAACTTTAGAAATTGACTTTGCTTAATTTGGATTTAATATGATTGAGATATGCCAATTTTAGTAAGTAGGGGTCACTGCTGAAATTGCTTTCCTAATCTAGAACCAAGTGATTGTCAATTAGTGAAATTAATTGTTAATTTTGTGAAATAATCTTGAAAAATATTTGTGAAATATTGAAACATGATTATTTGCCTAATTGACTTGACCCCAACCAATTAGTTGATTAGATTTGATCTAAACCTTAATTGGAATTACAATCATCAAACTTCTTGCTTGAATAGGACTTGGGAATTTGCCTAGCAAATTTCCTTATAATCAAAATTGTTTTGATTACTATATGGTATAATTTCGGTTGAAGAACCGATGATCATCTCATGTAAAAAATAATCAATTTGGCATTATCCTTTCCCGAGGTGGATATGGTATCTAGTCGGGGATCGCTGGTCAGCGGGTTGCAACGTATGTGGTCCGCCCCACTCCCGTCGGTACTGGCCATGACAGCGGGTAGGGCCGGGATAATGTCCGAGGGATTATGATGTATTTTTCTAATTATTAAAATACGAATTAATACGTACTTCGAGAATAATATCATATATATATTCAAGCATAAAATTAAGTTTGATTAATTGAATTGGATTGATAATTAATTTAATATGATTAAGTTAATTATATCCAATTGAAAATACTCTAATATGATTAGAGCTAATAATTGCCTTTGAAGAATTAATTATATGAATGAGATTCATAGTAATTAATTAAATTTGAATAAGAGATGGAGGATCACATAAGTGACATCCATGGTCTCCCATCAAGGCGAAGGGTTTCGTTGCCAAATATTATATGTGGGAGACGCCTATCCGAAGTGACAGCTCCCACATATGATCCGTTTGGATCGGGCTCGTCGCTTCTCGAAAGAGTAAGGACGTATGCGTAGTGACCCCAATATCAGGTCCTCATATTATTGGGGCGATATTGGATTGCGCATAGCGAGTTGTATTCCTGTTGATGGTTGGTTCAATTAATGACAAGTCAACATCACCTTAGGGGTGGTGGGCTCGGGTATTAAAGACCGAATTGGGAAATGCAAGTTGGACTTGCAAGGCAGAATGTGTTCCCGCTTCTCTTTATTTGAGTCATAGGTTCTCATATTATTGGGATATGACAAAGATAAAGAGGAGATCCCAGTTCTTGCTTGAGATATATCGGTAAGTATATCTCCTACTTTGAAAGTGAATAAGGGAATAAACTTTCATAGTTGACATAGCAAGACTAATTTGATTTAAAAATGCCTTAATCAAGTAAAATTAAATTTAATATATGATTATATGTTCTAATATAGTGCATTCTCAATTTCGGAAAATGAAGGCCATGAACCCACTGAGCAGGCTTCTGGAGGTCAACCAATTGACCGGACCAAATTATTCGAATTGGATCCGTAATTTGGAGCTTGTGCTTTCGGCAGAGCGCATCAGTTATGTGCTCTCTGAAAACAAACTTGAAAACCCTAAATCTAAGGAAGACAAAGCATATAATGACAAGTATGATGAAGATCATGTCTTGTCTAGGTGCTATATCTTGGGTTCTCTCTCCAATGTTCTTTAGAAGCAACATGTGGAGATGAGTACTTGCCAGGATATCATGCAGAATCTAAAGGATATGTTTGGTGACATTAACCGCACCCAGCGGTACAATGTTATGAAAGAACTCGTTCGCTGCAAGATGCAGGAAGGGACCTCGGTACTCAAAATGTTTGGGTACTTGTCGGAGCTTGAGACTCTGGGGGCGATGATGGATGCAGACATGCAATCTGATTTCATTCTGCTGTCATTGCCCAAATCTTTCAATAACTTTGTGGTGTCATTCCACATGAATAAGCTGGAACTGACAAATGCTGGGCTTCTTGCTGCATTAAAGTCTGCAGAAGACGTAATGAAGAAAGATGGTCCCACTGGCACTGCAATGGTTGCACAGGTCAAAGGGAAGCGCAGTCGGAAGCAAGGTTCTCGGAAGGGCCCGGCTCAGAAGAGAAAGAAGAAGGGACAAAGTGTTGCCTCATCTTCCAATGCATCCACTTTAATGGCGTCGAAGAAAACCGACGTCTGTCACCACTGCAAGAAGCCGGAGCACTGGAAGCGTAATTGCCCGGATTACCTGAAGTCGATCGACAAAGGTAAAGCCCCAGCAGGTATGAAATCTACTTTTATCATTGAAACCAGCTTTCTCGTTGGACGAGAAGGAAGTTGGGTAGTTGATTCTGGTGCTTCTGTTCATCTATGCAATTTGTTGCATTTGTTTCAGGAAACTAGACAGCTTGATGAAGGGGAGATAGTCATCCAGATAGGATCTGATGCAAGTGTTGCAGCAGTCGCCGTCGGGACCTGCAGACTATCATTATCTAGTGGAAGAGTCCTAGTACTTAAAGAGTGTCTTTATGTACCTGAAGTCAGAAGGAATTTGATATCTGTATCTAAGCTAGTTAGAAGTGGAAATTCATTCCTATTTTGTAATAAATTAGTCATAAATCGTTATGATAAATATATTGCAGAGGGTATTTTGACTTCTGGAGGACTCTATGAATTGTGCATTAATGAGCATGTCATGAATGTTACAACCACTAATAAAAACCCTAAAAGATCCAGGAGTAATATAAATCATTCAAACATGATTTGGCATCAAAGGCTTGGTCATTTATCTGTTGATAGGATCAATAGATTGATAAAGGATGGACCTTTGGATTTTCTACTGGTTCAGCCTTTACCTACTTGTGAACATTGTATTCGAGGTAAAATGACTAGGATGCCTTTCCGTAACAAGGTTACAAGATGTGAAGGTATAATTGACCTAATACATACTGATGTATGCGGTCCCTTCAGTACCGCGACTCGAAATGGATATCGATATTATTTGACATTTATTGATGACCATTCGCGATACAGGTTTATCTTCCTATTACGTCATAAGTCTGAAACCTTTGAAAAGTTCAAAGAGTTCAAGGTTTTGGTTGAGAACCAAACCAATAGGAAGATTAAACGAATTCGATCTGATCGAGGTGGCGAGTACCTATCAGATGAATTTAAGGAATACCTTAAAGAGAATGGAATTATTTCCAATCTCACTCCTCCTGGAACTCCCCAACTTAATGGTGTTGCTGAAAGACGCAACAGAACCATCATGGATATGGTTCGTTCAATGATGAGTAAAGCACATTTACCACTTAGTTTCTGGGGATATGCAGTAGAGACTGCAATATATATCCTGAATAAGATTCCTAGCAAATCTGTACCTAAGACTCCTCATGAGCTCTGGTATGGAACCAAACCTAGTGTTAATCACTTGAGGGTTTGGTGTTGCTTGGTCCATGCAAAGAATGTGGATGCAAGTAAGCTAGAATCTCGCTCTCGTGAGTGCTACTTCATTGGGTATGTTAAAGATGGTATTGGATACCAACTTTATGACCCTGAGACCCAAAAGGTTTTTGTCTCTAGAGATGTGAAATTTCTGGAGGATGATTTCCTTAAAGGTCAAGACAAAAGTGAAGTAGAGGAACTCATTGAGTCCCCTGAGGACTCTGAGCTTCCTGAACCAGAAACTGAAGAGACAAATAAAGATGAAACACCTATAACTCTTTGAAAGAGTTCGAGGGTGGTTGCACCACCTGAAAGGTATGGATTCCATGTGTCAGGTGAAACTGACATTGATCCTACTTCATTTGATGAAGCACTCGTGGATCATGACATGGATAGATGGATGCTATCAATGAAGTCAGAAATTGACTCCATGCATAAGAATGGTGTATGGACCCTAGAGGATCCACCTATGGGGGTAAAACCCATTGGGTGCAAATGGATCTTCAAGAGAAAGAGGGGACCTGATGGGAAAGTAGAGACTTTCAAGGCACAGCTCGTAGCCAAGGGCTACACACAGAGAGAAGGCATCGACTACGATGAGACATTCTCTCCTGTGGCTATGCTTAAATCCATTAGGGCATTGCTTGCTATAGCTGCATATCTTGACTACGACATCTGGCAGATGGACGTCAAGACGGCTTTCCTCAATGGATACCTCGAGGAGGATATCTACATGGAGCAGCCCCAGGGCTTCATGACTGAGGATGGCAAAGTATGCAAGCTGAAGAAATCCATCTATGGGCTCAAGCAAGCTTCTCGTAGTTGGAACATCAGATTTGACGAAACCATAAAGAGTTATGATTTTGTACAGAATCCTGATGAACCTTGTGTGTACAAGAAGCTTAGTGGGAGAGCCATTGTGTTCATCGTGCTTTATGTAGATGACATCCTTATCATTGGGAATGATACAAGGATGATGACCAGTGTGAAGATTTGGCTGTCCCATACCTTTGAGATGAAAGATCTTGGAGAAGCCTCTTACATCTTTGGTCTGAAGCTGTTCAGAAACCGAGAGAAGAGGATATTGGGATTGTCACAACAAGGATACATTAAGAAGATTCTTGAACGATTCCGTATGGATAGTTCCAAGAAAGGATTCCTACCCTTAAGACATGGTATCCACCTGTCTAAAGGAATGGCTCCTCAAACTGTTGAGGAAAAGAAGGCCATGCCTAGATGTCCTTATGCATCAGCCGTAGGAAGCTTAATGTATGCCATGATGTGTACTAGGCCAGATATCTGCCATGCAGTGGGAGTGGTAAGTCGTTACCAATCCTGCTATGGAGAACAACACTGGAATGCAGCAAAGAACATATTCAAATATCTAAGACGGACGCAAGATTACATCTTGGTCTATGGAGATGGTGATCTTCAAGTCTTGGTATATACAGATTCTGACTTCCAATCAGATATTGATGATCTAAAGTCGACATCAGGGTTTGTGTTCCTGTTGAACGGTGGTGTTGTGAGCTAGAAAAGCAAGAAGCAGGACACTACGGCAGATTCAACAACAGAAGCCGAATACATTGCCGCATCGGATGCTGCAAAGGAGGCGGTGTGGTTGCGCAAGTTCGTCCAAGAGCTTGGCGTAGTTTCCTCTGATACTCCCATCCCGCTACTCTGTGATAACACGGGAGCCATTGCCCAGGCGAAGGAACCCAGATGGCATCAGAAGAGCAAGCACGTAGAAAGGAAATACCACATCATTCGAGAGATTCAAAAGCGTGGTGACATCATCATCACCAAGGTGGCCTCCACCGACAACGTTGCTGATCCTCTTACCAAACCTCTGACACAGAAGGTTTTTGACCAGCATGTAATGAGTATGGGTTTAAGGCTTGTTCCTGAATGGTTTTGAGGGCTAGTGGGAGATTGTTAACAATGTGAGCCCGAGGAGAACCATTCCTACAATAAATGTTATTGTAATAAATGATTTATCAATAAAAGTTATTGATTTTGTTTCACTCCCTTTCTGAGATTGAATGAATGAATGCACTATAAGGTCCCTCTGTACAATAAGGGTTATGTACCATGGCCAACTTGATAATCATACAGCTGTTGATTCAATGATTGAATCATAGAGGCTTATGCTTGGATGAATATCTAAGGAGTTAGATAGAGGACTCATCAAGCATCATCAATGATTAACAAGTAGTGATCTCTAGTCTGAGTGGAAGATGGCAATCCCATCTCATTAGACTGATATCTGATGGACTTCTTGATGCAGGTCCGCTACATAGGAATATTGATTCGGAGGTATCAGATTAGTTGAGTCAATGAGTTGACTTAACAAGATCGAGATAACCAAAGACCTATGATGAATACTGTCACATCACAGGCAAACATCCTCTGACCAGAGACAGATATATTACTATATGTCTGAGCATGTACATTTGGCAGACCAATAGGTTAATGACCTAATCATGGTCTATACACCGGCGAGCTGGTGTGCATGTAAGGGCATATGAGTAATATGATCTCTCAAAGGGATCATACAGGTTCACTTGTGAACCGGGAGACATGAGCTCACTCATGAGGTATTGGGATTGACCAAATTCCATGCATGGTCATCATGCTTTAGAAGCATGATATGAATTTGAAGGTAAGATATATGCTTTGTGAAAGCATATGATCTGTACCATATCCCAAGGACCAAGATTGAGAAACTTAATGATCAGACTATGAAGATGACAGTGTCAAAGTGATCTTTATCTTCATGATGATCATGAGTCTTCCAGTATGCAGGATGTGCAGGTATTGGGAATACTTGAAGGGTGATTTGATCATAAACGATTGTATAACCATGACGCTTCCATTCCGAGGGAGTGATGAAACAGGTCTGGATTTTAGTGACTCCTCTCATCAGAGAAGTAACCTAATCTTAGTCCATTTACTGGACATTGATCTGAATGAGATTCAGATGCAATGAGAAGATTAGGTTTACGGTCTTGATTTAATCAAGCATCTATGAGAGGTCCATGGGATCTGGATTTGAGATGTGATCTCAATATCCAAGTCACTATACGTGGAACAATACAATCGCCCTGTCCTTATCTCCAAGTATCTGAGGAGAAATAGCATTGTTCTTAAATGGTTTGAGAACAATTCCATGAGATCTAAGCAAAGAGAAGTTGATAATTAAATGTGATTTAATTATCATGATGTATGAGATATTATCCAATATAATTAAATGCGATTTAATTATTATGGATAAGAATAATGTGGATAGTAATATCCAATTATTCCTAATATATTATAAATGTGATTTATAATGTATTAGAGAGAGTTAAATATAATTTATATTAGTAGATTAATTATTAATGTGTATTGGATACACATTGTTTAATTAATTGAAAATGTAAATTACATTTTGTTTTAGGTTGTGAATTTGATTCACAATATTCCAATGTCAAGATTGCAATATTCCCAAAATTAATTGAGAATTATTTTGGTGAATTAAAATACCAACAAATTGTTGTTGGAAAATAAGTAGAGAGAAAATTAAGGAGATGTGCAATCTCATGGGGATCATGAGATTGCACTCCTCATTAGGAATGAGGGGGGCGGCACTCAATTGGATTGTTTTTACCAACAACAATCTTGACCATTGGATTGTCATAAATCAATCTCATCCATTGATTTTGTATGACACATGGATTGAGATCCATGGATCCCAAAACCCTACAAATAGAGAGGCATTCTTGGCTCTCTCTTTACACATGCTATTGTAGCAAAACTCTCTCTCTCTTTCTCATACTCGACAGCCCTCACTCCCTCTTCCTCCTGGTGGCCGTCCACCTTGGTGGAGAGAAACGTCGTCGCCCTCGCCTTCGTGCTACCGCTTCGATGCTCTGCGGTTCTCCGTCTACTTCGAGTGCTTCGCCCGCGAAGGAGACGTTTGATCTCGTGCGACGAGAACAGGAGCAACCGCGCTTGGATCAACTTCTTGGATTGCAAGGACACCGCGGTTCATCCCCGCGCTCGCAAGCGATCTCTCCGACGATCGGACTTGAGACAGGAGGTCTCTTCTCTTAGAGACTCGATCAACCACGCTTCAAGAGGTATTGCATTATACTTGCTGTGGTTATAGATGAAACGATCCGAGAATGGTTCTTGGATCATGTGGTTTCATCGAATAAAATTTTAAAATTCCGCTGCACCGAACAACTAGTACGACTAGTCATTCTTCGTCGTATCCGACACGACACTCACACTTCCGTGATGCGCTTGAGGATCTCTCCATATCCTTCAATGCCTATGCAGCCTATCATCATTTGTGATGTCTTTGACGCATGGGGCATCGATTTCATGGGCACATTCCCTGTTAGCCACAGATTCGAGTATATCCTTCTTGCGGTAGATTATCTATCCAGATGGGTGGAGGCTATCCCGACCCGAGCCGCAGACAGCAGGATTGTATGCAAATTCATCGGAGAAGACACAATCTCTAGGTTCGAGATCCCCAAAATGATGATATCAGACGGAGGTAGCCACTTTGTAAATAGGGAGGTGAAGAAACTCCTTAAGGACTACAGCATCGAACACCGTGTCGCTAGCCCTTACCACCCACAAATCAATGGTATGGCTGAGTTGTCGAATAGGGAGGTGAAAACTATTTTGCAAAAGCTTGTCCGCCCGGACAGGAAGGACTGGTCTCAGATCTTGGATCAAGTCCTATGGGCGTATAGGACAGCTTACAAGACACTGTTAGGAACCTCCCCATTCCAAATGGTATTCGGAAAGCCGTGCCATTTGCCCGCAGAGTTAGTGCACAAATCAGAATGGGCAATCAAGAAGGTCAATTGGAACACACACCTTGGGCAGAAGCAAAGAGAAATGGATCTGAATGAGCTTGTGGAAGTCAGAAACCGCGCATATGACAACAGTTTCGTGTACAAGGACAAGGTGAAGCGTTGGCATGATAGATATATCAGATGGAAGACCTTTGTTCCTGGACAGAAGGTATGGTTGTTTAATGCTAGACTGAAGATCTTCCAAGGCATGTTGAAGTCCAAGTGGACAGGCCCATTAGTCGTCCGTACGGTGCATGATAGGGATGTGTCGAGATCTCAGATCTCGCAGATGACGCACCGACATTCCTGGTGAATGGACAACTGTTGAAGCACTTCGTCAAATCCAATGAGCAACTAGTCCATGTTGAGGAGATTGTATTCATGCGTGAGAAAGATTCAGCAGATACACCTCGAGCCGCGTATGAGACCTTGCAGCAGTGAGCTCTAGCCATCAGCAGCATCTTGAAAGATTTAGACCGACTCACTTGTACATACCATCATTCATGTACATTCTATCCTTTCTTCCCCGCGAATCTAGTAACCCATCCCCGCCTCATCAAATCACTATCTTGAACTATACTTAGGATGACCAGATCCTAAGAATAAGGGGGATGAGTCACCTGAGTCGGTTCTTTGTACATTCTTCAGATCACATTGGTCCTCATACTCACTTCCGTCCTATACTTAGGATGACCTGAGCCTAAGTATAGGGGGGACCGATGCCCGCATTGTATATTCATCTACTTCTCTTCTTGACCTCGCTCGCCCCACTTTTTGACTTTCTTCTACACTTAGGCTGCCAGAGCCTAAGTATAGGGGGACCGGTCGATTTCAAAAAAATTTTCCATTCTTTTTAGATCTCCTACGCTTAGCACGAGCTATGTCTTTTTACTCGCTTTTCGTGCTTTGAGGACATAGCACACACTATGTATAGGGGGCATGTATATATTACATATATACTTTACCCATAGCTCGTACTTTCGCGTACTTTTTGCAATAATTCCGGGCGGGTAAAAATTGAAAAAAATGTATATTTGTATATTTTATAACACTTGTAAATTTTGTATAATACTTATACAATTATTGTAAATTGTTGTAAAATAGTAGGTATACCAAAAAAATGAAAAAAAATGATGAAAATGAAAATAAAAAAATAGGCTTCTTATTTACTCTTGCATATCATCTCTGTATCTGAAAAGAAAAGAAAAGAGTCTTGCATAGCATGTCATCTGCATCTCATCTGCATATCTTGCATATGCAAGGTGGAAAGCTCGTAAGTTCTGAACCAAGTTATGAGTAGATATTGAGGATGGACTGATTTGACCTTAATCCACCTAATTTCAGAGGAACCTTATAGGAACTGGAGTTAAGATTTCTCAGGTCAAGTGACATAATTCTTTGAGTCCGCAAGTCTATGTTCACATTTCATCTTGATTAGTCTAAGTAGAATATCTCGTGCATATGCATGATTCTTATAGACAGTGACCTAACTTGGACAAGCACAATGCACGTAGCTCTTCATTGATGAGGTGGTGAGGAGGTAGAATCCTTTAGCTTGGAGTAGCACACGGGTGGAAACATCCGTCCTCCTCTAGGGAGGGTAGTGCATCTCAACCTAGTCTGGTAGTGTTGACGTCTAAGGACGGGATGC
Source organism: Ottelia alismoides (assembly GCA_037367405.1). Classification (NCBI taxonomy): domain Eukaryota; kingdom Viridiplantae; phylum Streptophyta; class Magnoliopsida; order Alismatales; family Hydrocharitaceae; genus Ottelia; species Ottelia alismoides. The sequence continues at coordinate 242,237 of JAZKJV010006212.1, forward strand.
TGTGGGTTGCAATAATGCTTCAAAAGAGGGATAGTCTATTGACTCAAGAGGAAAAACTCCTGATGTACATGCTGCACTTTGTATGAGTTGAAAAAAAAATATTGCAAGACCTCCAAAAAAGCAGACAGTTCCAAGTGAAAATAAAATACCTGTCGGAGTCTGTATATTAGCAAAGAAATGCAGCAGGATGACTTGGCTACACTGGTCAGGCATCCCGGGATAGGTAGCTACACTGGCTACCGTCCATTCTTTTCTCTACCCCCTCCTCTTGAGTTGGTCGCACTTGAACTTAGAAGGGAATACCCCGCTCCTTGAGGAAAGAGTTACTGGACCAGGTTATTGAGTTACCTTGTTAGAGGAGGCTGGTTTCGAGACATTTCTGATGTGGAGAGCTACACCTCACTTACACAGTACAAGTAAGAATCATAGTCATCAGAAATTTGCGTTTGAGGATTTGTTCTGACCTGACTATTGAGGAGTCTTGAATAGAAGACTTGTGGAACTTGAAGTCTGTTAGGTCTTAAGTTCAGGTCCCAATAAGGTTCCGCCACACAATTAATCCAAAGGTCAAGTCAAGCTCCATTTTCAAGTTTTGTTCATGACCTTGGTATGGAACCCAAAATCATTTCACTCTTTCATTTCATTTAGTTGCTCGGGGACGAGCAAGGTTTAAGTATAGGGGGTTGATGAATATGTGATTCATCACTCTAAAAGTTGAAAATAGAGTCTTGTTCTCGAGTAAATAGATGCATATCTCCCTTTATAATGCATAATTAGCATTCATACATGCATTCATAACATAGGCATTTTAGCACTCATTTTGCATTAAATAAGAAGCCAAGATCACTTGTAAAATATCCACCTATTAAATTAATACCTCCCTTATATTATATACACCTTTAGTTAATAATGTGAGGAAGAAAGTCAGAGATCTGCTGTGTAAAATATCCAATAAAGCCCCAGAATCCTTGATTCATAAAAAGCCCATAACTCCTTCATACAACCTCCAAAATAGGTCTACTCACTTTCAGATTAATACACATTAAAAGATCTTTAAAATGAGAATAATTTCATCCAATTTGGAGCTCGTAGGAAGAAGTTGGGTTTTTGGGCCTCTATGTATACTATATAGGTGTATATTTATATCCATGTATTTTTGTATCATATTTGACCTCATCTCCATCTTTGATTAACATGAAACTTGTAGATCTCATCGAGATCTACAACTTTCATGTTTTGAGTTTTTCCAAATTCAGCCTCCTTCTCTTTCTAAACTCATTTCTCTTCTCAGCCAATCACAGCAGGCCACGTGGCGCCCTCTGATTGCGCCATGCGGCCCGCTCCCCTTGCCTCAGCCGCCCGCACCCACAGTCGTTGGATCTTCATCCAGATCCAATGGTGGCGCCACCTCCACGTGTGCCCTTTATTCCCTCCGTTAGATCTCTCCAGGGCCTCATCACAGCCACTCACATCTGCTCTATTCTCCTCTCGCCATGTGGAACATCAGGAGCCATCCGATGGCGCCTCCATCCCTTCATCCTAACCGCATCTTCCAGCTTCACACCACCACTGTTTGATCACTTCCCATCTTAGATCTGATCCGCCCGTTCGTGCCTCTCCCATAGTTCACCACGTGGCGCGTCTTGCGCCTTCAGATCTCGCCCTCATCTCTTGATCTCTGACGTTCTTTAGCGCTAGATCCTTTGCCATCCGATCAAACTCCTGGGGTCATCTCCACCGTTCGCCAGCGCCGCTCCCATAACGCGACGCATGACGCATTCAGTGCCCTTGATCGCCTCGCCTCGGATCTAATCACAACCGCTCATCAAGCGCCCTTTCCTCCTCACGCCATGTGGTAGCATCCTGATGCTCAGATCGCCTCTCCCCAGATCAGATCCAAGCCACTCCATGGCGCTTCGATCTGGGCCATTGGATCACAAGATCCAACGGCCAGGACTTCGTCTCCTACCTCCGGTCGCCCTCTCTCCCACGTTCTCGACCTTGCGCGAGATGTCGCCCCTTTTTATTTTCGTCTCCACTCCTGCCACCCTCTCCAATAGCCAACACCACCATGACCTTCACCACTCTCCCCTCATCCTCGCCAGCCCCCTCTCTTCCCACGACTTCCACCAGAGACGCCCCATGACGACTACAAACCTCACCTCGCCTCCAGCCCTACTGTCACATTCACTCTATAAATCCTCCACCTCCAGCCACATTCACACCTATCCGCCACTCCAGAGAGGTTCCTCGAGCTTAGATCAATTGATTGGAGACAGCAATCGGGCGTGTCTTCGAGCGAAGACAAGTTTCTTCTCCGGAGAGATCCACGGCGAACCCCGCCGTGTCGCAGCCTCCCTCCGTGAGCTGCTTGAGCTCAGGGCCCTACCGACCCTTCGAGCGATGACCTGGAGCTCAAATCTGAGCTCCAATCCCCAGGTAGCCCCCTCCATTTCCCTTTAATCTTCTTCTGATTTTTCTTTTGCTTTTCTCCGATTTAATTCGCATTCTTCAATCATATTCTCGCTCCACCCTCATCCCTCTGAGCTCTGCGACGGAGCTCCGATCTTCGCGCACCCTTCCGCAGCTTCAAACACCGTCACCCATCTTCCATCGACTCCAGCTACGCCACCTGGGCGGAGCACCATCGTCGGACCACCCTCGCACCGCCATAGGCCTCGTCGTTCGCTTCCCACATCTCCACGCACAGCCCACGAGCTTTGGCTATACCCCTAACCCCTTGCAGCTGCTCCATCCTTCACTGGTCAGAAGCTCATCGGAGCTTCCTTCGAGCTTCATCGCCATCGAGCTCATGTGCGCCTCCTTCACTCCTGGGACCATCGGACGCTTCACCACTTCACCCCACATCTTCCGAGCTACTTCAGAGTCTCCCGCGACCTTCACTGACACCTAGAGGCCAGGGTGGAGCAAAGCCCCCTTCGTCGGAGCCCCGCCTTCTCCTCTGCAGGTGGCGGAGGACCGTGAAGACGAAGTACAACCACCGTTCGATCATCTTGATCGAACGGTCCGAAGCCAGCCATGTCACAGTCAACCGTAGCATCCCAAGGTCGTTGGATCCTTTTCGATCTAACGGTTGTAGCTCAGCCACGTCACCATTAGCCAGAGCAGCCTCGGGCCATTGGATCCATCTAGATCCAGCGGTTCTTAGCCAGCCACGCCGCCTCACTCCGCCAACGTTGGATCATCAGTGATCCAACGAGATTGATCACGCCATGTCGTCATAAGCAGCAACCGTTGGATCAATCTAGATCCAACGGTCCCCGTCGTGCCACGTCGATTGGTTCGAGCCTCTTCCCCGACCTCTAGGCTCGGACCAACCGAAGCTACTCCGAGCCTGCAGCCGAACCTCCAGGGCACCCAAGCCTCGTCCCGAGCTACCAAAGTCATCCGAGCCTAGGGTACCCCACGTGAGGAGTACGTGCGCCCTAGGCAAATTACACTGAGGCCCCGGGAAGTTTCTGATATTACAAATCGGTCCCTGTGAAGCGCCCCCACGTGAGGAGCACGTACGCCACTTGAGAATTTGCATTCCACCCCATGCATTGTAGGTAATTGAATATAAGTCCCTATCAGCATATTTAATTTTAAGCAATTTTAAATTTCTATATTGCAGTTATACCCCTGTCTTTGCATGCACATTTAGGTGTCCATATTTCATTATTTTTAAATTCCAAAAATTGCTTGTTGTAGTGTAACTTGTCCTTTATCTTATGTGACACTTGGCATAATTTTATTATATCAGTGGAATTTTTAATTAGTTAATTGGCCCATTTCTGTGATATTTTGCCCAATTGCACCTTTTAATTAATAGAAATTTTTCTGTAACTCCAAAAATTCCCAAAAAAATCATATTAGATTTAGGATAATTAACTTAACATTGCATAAAAATTTCATCTCATTTGCACGCATTTTGAGGCCTAAATAAATTAATTAGTGATTTCTTTATTTTATTTTTAATAGGGTCATTTCACATTAAAATTAAGGTCTGATAATTTTCCTGGATTCTTCATCATTAGACCTATCTAGGATAATTTTTGTTCCTAAAAATATTGTGATTTGATATTTATTAAAATTAAATTAGTCTAAATCACACTACATTCATTTTTAATTCATAATTAATTCATTTAGTGTCGAAAAATTCCAAAAAAATTAGGGTGGTCTATTTTCACCATATTTCATCATCTGGCCAATTTTTTATTATTTTTAGACTTCATTTGAACATATTTCTGATTTAACTCCAAAATTGGCTTGATATTGCATGTGTCCTGCATAGAAAATTGAAAAAGACCAAAAAATATTCTCCGAAAATTACACACTGGAACTTTGCTAAAAATTCACCTAAGGAGACAGATGCCTCCCTGAGTTCGACCTTGGACTTCACCAAGTTAAAAAAAATTGCCACTCGAAATTAACTTGATTAAATTAAAAGTGGTCTTTGATATTCCCTCTCGTTATCTGACTGCAACGAACATTAGTATTAATTTGGACATCAATCTTCCTGAATTAACAAGGGTAGCTGGAGGTGATATCAGTTATGAATTATGCAAATGTCATTGTGACCCTAATCGATCAAGCAATAATTGAGAAAATAAACCACTTTAAAGATCAAACAATGAATGTGAGTGGTTTGCTACTTTTATTTACCTAGTATAGTGACTAGGGTCAAACTCAAGGAGCACAATTAAGAGCTAAGTAGTGAGAATTCAGAAATAAATTTATTTTAGTGGTTTATTTTTCAAGTTTTTAATTTTCTAATGTAAGAAAACAAATAAGAGACACACTCAAACACAATTTTGTATTTTTCAATGGGGTCAAAAATAATCAGAAAATTGCAATAAAATTATTTTTGGGTTTTATATATTATATTGTTTTTGTTAACTTTTTGGTGTTTTCCAGATGTTTTTGTGATTTTCAGAAAGTAATTTTTATGCTGAAAATCAGCAAATATCAACAAACAGAGACTAGAATCACATTTTTTATTTTTCTAAGATTTTTTATATTTTTTATAAGTTTTCAAATGTTTTGCATTTTTTTTCATTTTTATGAAATATTTTCGAGTAAAACTTATATTGGAGCTTAAGGATAATAAATGACAATAATCTAAATTTTTTTAGAATTTTAGGATATATTTTCAAATTTTTATGATTTTTCTAAAGCAAAAATGACATATTTTTAGGGTTTTTTTGAATTTGTTATAATAGAAAAAATGCAAAGAAATCAAACAACAAAAATTACCATAAACAAAGCATGCAAACATGACTCGCATATAATTTTTGGGTTATTTTTGGAGTTAATTATTTATTTATTGCACTTAATAAAAGACACAATTAAAAATTTTTGCAAGGATCTAGTTGTCTTTACTTTAAGTTTTTGGGGCCTTTAGAATAACACAACCAGAAACTACGAGTACCCTATGCAATTTTTTTAGAAAAGGCACTCTTAGCATGTGAACAGTACACACAGGGGTATATATATACAAATATCAAAACTATAAATTCATTCCATAACAGTCAACATGTTCATGGCAAAATATGCATAATGACCACAAAAACGCGTACGGGTGTATGTGACTAATTCTCAGATGGACTAAATTGCAAATATAAAAACTACAAGGGACTTTTTTGCTAAAGTTCATAACTATAGTTTTTATTTATTAGACTAAAATGGGGGAAAAGAGCAAAATACCCTCGAGGAACGTGGCACGTGCGTGGGATCTCTAATGGCTCTGATGCACTCCTACGAAAAGATATGATGGTTCTGAATGTGTCGGGGGTGTGCAGTTATATCTGACAAGCCCGATCTAATCAAACAGTCTACAAGGTTGCTCGGTCGTACAACGTAGATGAGGAACTAGCTTTGATCATAAAATTGGAATATGGGCGATAACGGTCGGCTTTGATCAAGTATAGAGCTCCCTCTCCAGATCGAATGACAAATAGAGGTGCTAGACGAACACTACTCAAGCAAACTTCAACCGTACATGGAGAGAGATCCACAGGTCCGATGAAGTCGCTAAGAGGTCCAGCACCATCGTGAAGTCACTCTATATCAGCCAGGGTGCTCGGATGAGGCATTTGATGGTCAGACAGTTGAGACAGTGGTGCTCCACCCGGAGCTGCTCCACCTGAGCAATCGGAGCTCAATTTGGGACTCCACGTGCAGTACTTCACCTACAAGGGTAGATAGACTCACAGTCTTTTCTCTGGTCATGTTATTGCATATAAGATGAAGGAATCGATGAGGTAATGGAATTCGACGTCCGAGAAAAGGAGGAAGGCTGTATAGGCCTTAATCTCGATCAAAATATCGAGCCTAAGGTGACAAGGTCACGAGGGGAGGTGGAAGGTGGGGTCGCGTGCAAATCGATGCGATGAGTTTCGTAAAATGGAGCTCCAACCCGATGGCAGGAGCTGATGAACTGAAGGCGTTGTCAATGAATGTAATCAGAGCGAAAGTGGAAATGCGGGTGAGCTAAATATTATCAGGAGCTTCTGATCGGCAGAGAAACTTCAGGCAAAGTGGACGGTGAGGTTCTGGCCTCAACTCCGGTGGGGTACTCCGACCACGTTCTTGAGATGCGGTCAAAGAGCCACCAACCAGGCTCCAAAGGTTTCTCCAGACTGATGTCACACTTCTAGAGGTAGTTAAGGAGGAAGGTAATGGTAAGGGATAAGCTAGCGAATAAGGGAGGTGAAATGAAGTATATAGGATGATCATAGGATTTAGAAAGATCAGTGAGGCATGCGGAAACCTTTGTAGTTCTGAACTCGCCAACAGATCCGCGAGGAACACAGATCCAAGGAGAAGATTCGAGCACAAAAAGCAAGGCAAATAATGGTCGGAAATGCCCGAAAAAATTCTAAGAAATCAGATCTGATGAAGAATTTTTTTTTATGTAGGGTCGAGTCAGCTGGGGGAGAAGGTTGACGGAGGTCAACAATCTGAGGTGGAACAATAAGAAAATTCCAAGCTAAAAACTGAAAGAATAATGATTAAAAATAGCAAATGATTTTAAAATAAAAATGAATAAAATAAAAAATATTTATTTTTTTACAAATGATTTTTCTACAAATTATAATTATTTTTTATGACATCATATATTCAATATATGCAATAGAGTGTATTATGCACAGGTATAATATACCTATATGTCATATACATGTATTTTTATTTTATTATTTTTAAGAAAATATGCTTTATTATATATTTTTTATTTACAAAATAATTTGAGGAATATAAAAGGTTTTTTATTTAATTTTTAAAGTGTAAGTAGATATATTAATTAAATAGATGCTCTATGCAATATATACATGTGTATATTTTGTACAATGAACTTTGGATTCTATTTTTGTTTTATTTTGTGTTTGCATTATTTTTATTTTTATTTTTATTTTGGAGATATGTACAAGTATTTTAAAAGTATAATATAATATTCACAATGTGTAAAATTAATACGAATATTTATATGTATAGGTGTTATGTACAAGGTGTCCTTTCTCCCTCTACATATTTCTTATCGATGAGGTTTAGATCAATTATTGACCTTCTCTTGAGGTTTGGGTCAGTCAGTATTTATTATATAATTACCTCTTTATTATCTTTTTATTTTCTCTTTATTCTTTTATTTTGGAAAAATATGTGTTAATCATGGAATATTAATAATGGCCTGCACAATAATGACTTATTGTATTTACACATTTTTAAAGATGTTTTTTTCTAAAAGATGAAGCTAAAATAAAAGAATAAAGAATGAGAATCATATATTCATTAAGAACATATTTAAGTATCTAAGACGAACACAAGATTATATCTTTATCTTTGCATATGATTATCTCGAAGTCTTAGGATACACAGATTTAGACTTGCAATCTAATATTGATGACCATAAGTCAACTTCATGGTTTGTGTTCATGTTGAACAATGGTGTTGTGAGCTGGAGAAGCCAGAAGAAGGACACTATCACAGATTCAACAACAGAAGTCGAATACATTACTGCATCAGATGTTGCAAAGGAGGTGGTGTGGTTACACAAGTTCATCCTGGAACATGTCTTAGTGTCCTCTGATACTCCCATCCTGCTTCTCTGTGATAACATGGGTGCCATATCTCAGGAGAAGGAACCCAGTTTGCATCAAAAGAGTAAACATGTGTAAAGGAAATACCACATTATTTGGGAGATTCAAAATCATGGTGACATCATCATCACTAAGGTGTCCTTAGCTGAGAACATTGTTGATACCCTTACGAAACATTTACCCCAAAAGGTTTTCGGCCAACATGTAAAGAACATGGGTTTAAATATTGTACCTGAATGGTTCTGAGAGCTAGAGGGATATTGTTAGCCATGTGAGCCAATAGCAAACCATTCCTACAATAAATATTATTGTAATCTTTGATATATCAATAAAGGTTATTGATTTATTTCACTTATTGTATGAGATGAAATGAATGAATGTACTTATAAGGTCCCTTGGTACAATTAGGATTATATACCATGTCCATCTTAATAATCTTACAACTATTGATTCAATGGTTGAATCATAGATGTTGGTGCTTTATTGATATCTAAAGCGTTAGATTAAGGACTTCGAATACTATCAAATGATTGTTAAGAGATGATCTCTATCTTGAGAAGGAGATGAAAATCCTTATATAAGGCATGATATCTGACTGACCTCTTTATACGGGTTCTCTGCATAGGAATAGAGATTCAAAGTGTCAGATAAGTTAGGTGAAAGAGTTAACTTAACGAGAACGAGATGACAATGATACATGTCGTATGTTATCACAATACAAGTACACTCCTTTGACTGTATATAGATGTATTTTTATATGTCTAAGAATGTACATTGGGCATACCATTATGTTCATGACCTAATCAAGGTCTATACACCAACGAATTGGTGTGCATATGAGGGTATATGAGTAATATGATCTCTTAAAAGGAGCATACATGTTCACTACTGAACCAGAATACATAAGCTCACTCATGAGGTATTGGGACCAATCAAATTCCAAGCACGATCATCTTTATTTTGAAGCATAACTAGAATTTGTAGGTATGATATATTATTTTGGAAAGCATATGATAGATACCAACTCCTAGTGACCGAATGAGAAATTTAATGATAAATTCCTCAAGAAGACACTCTAAAAATGATCTAAAACATCGGATTTATTCTAGGTCTTCCAGTATGCAGGATGTACATGTATTAGGAATACTCGAGGGTGATGTGATCGTAAATGATTGTATAACCATGGCTCTTCCATTACGATGGAGTGACGAAATAGGTTTGGATTTTAGTGACACCTATCAATAGATTAGTAATCCAATACTAGTCCAAATGTTGGACATTGATTTGAATGTGATTCAGATGTAATGAGAAGATTATATTCCTAGTATTGATTTAATCAAACATCTTTGAAAGGTCCCTGACATCTAGATTTGAGATATGATCACAATCCAAGTCTCTATACATGGAATATACAATCACCTTGTCCTTATCTCCAAGTATCTGCGGAGAAAGCGCGTTATTCTTGAAAGAGTTAAGGAATAATACAATTGCTGAAATTATATCCGAGCATTGGGAAATTGATGATTAAATGTGATTTAATTATCATGAATAACATGAATATGATTCATATTGTTTGGACACATAAGAATAGTCATCCAAGATAATTAAATATGATTTAATTATAAAGGATATGATTAATGTGTATATCACTACCCATATTTATCATAAATATTATAAATGTGATTTATAGTATGTTGGAGAGATTTAATGGTATTTACGGATTAAATGTAGATGTGAATTAGATTCACATTGAACAGATAATGATAAATGCAATTTATATTTTATAATTGATGTATTAATATGATTCATAATTGTCAATGGAATGACAGAAATTATCATAAAATAATGGAAAATATTTTAGTGAATAAGTTTGCGATAAATATTGTTGCACTTGTGGAATATTTGGAGAGATGTGTAAGGAAGAAGAGAGCCACTTTCCTATTTAAGAGGGTGCATCGCCATGGAGTCCTACTCCTTGTATGGATATCCACTCTCTCAAGGGAAGGAGGCTTGTCATCATTCCTTTATTTCCATAAAATGGAATTGAATTAAATTAAATATGTTGTTAATTATTTGCAACCTATTCAATTTATTTTAAATTAATTTTTTATTTTCGCAGATTTAGTAATAAAATCATGGTCGCTGATTGAAAGCACAAAATAATCTATTCCATTGATTATTGTGTGCACATAGATTGAGATCCATGGACATCCAATTTGTTATGAAAGAAAGGCCAGTCTTTGCTTTTTCTTTACAACAACAATTGTAGGAGCAATAACTCTCCCTCTCTTTATTCTCATACATGCCCCCCTCTCAATATTGTGACCGTCAACTATATTAACCATGAGAGTATCGCAGTCATCGCGACACAGTTGTGCTCCTGGATCGACTACTCGTTGATCTTAGCCTTTTTCGTAGCATATTTCTTTGGAAGGTCATCGATTTCATGTGATGAAATCAGGATACTCTACACTCGGATCTTCGACTCATAATGCGGGAAGCACATGTCTCATCCGTGCACTTACAAGTGCATCCTTCGTTGGATCAGACATGAGATAGGAGGTCTCGTCGCTTAAAGAAATACACGATCGCAAATACTCTTCAAAAGGTAATCCTATTACTTGTTTATGATATTAATGAAATGATGTGAGAAGTGTTCTCATATCATGTAGTTTTATATATTTAGTTTTTTTTTAATTTCAATTCCTTGACCAACTAGTGGGACTAGTCGTTATTGATCGCACGTGATGTGGTTGATGAATACCCATTCATCACTCTTTATTCTTATATTTTAGCTACAAAAACCTTTGCAAATGCATGTAGATATATGTAAATACAAATAATTACCAAAAGCATGCATTGTGTAAAAACCTATAATTAGCATGTTTTTGTGCAAAAATAAAAGATTAAAGATTAAAAAGAAAAGGAGGGAAATATTTAGTAAATATTGAGCAACCTAACCCAAGAGAGGGCTAAGCATGGGCCTGACCGCATAAAAGCCAAAGTAGAGGGAGATAGGGGCTCATGTGTAAATATTTGTGTGAATAAATAAAACTATATTTTCCTCGCCCAAAAATATGCTTGTAAATACTTGTATATATTTATAAAAATATATAAAAACAAAATAAAAAGTTAAAAATCAAAAAGATCAAAAATACCTCCTTTCATCATGTACATAAACCACACCTATATATCTATTTAGTTTTGTAAATATATAAAAGTAATTTTTATAATTTTTGCAAATAGTCTATGTTATATATTGTAAATAAATAAAATAAAAACAATTAAAAATTAAAACAAAATAAAAATTGAAAAATTAAAAAAAACTACAAAAATACATTGTACATATACCATGTATATAGATGTATATATATTTATTTTACCTATGTACATAAATAATAAAAATAAAATAAAAATACCTTTTTATTCCTCATTTTATTCTATAAATAAATAAAATATAAAATAAGCATAAAATTGTATAAAAATAATATATTAAAATCAAAAATCAAAACCCTATCTATATTGTATATACCTATATCTAGTACATATTATGTATATAGCCTTTTTTTATTTCCAAAAATTAATTAAAAATCACCAAAAAATAGAAAAAAATAAAATAAAAATAATTCATGTTTTAAGTTTTTGCAAAATCGGCCATTTGCTACCTTATTTTTGAGCTTCAAAGTTTAGCCACGTGGCCTGATTCCATTGGGTCCTGGGGATGTTGACCGCCCGGTCAACTAGCCCCCCCAGGACCACTTCCCACGGGTCTGAGCAGCGGACCTGATTTCTCCAATTATAACCCGCTCGACCCGATCACCAATCCGCCAAACCCCGGGTCCGAATCCTTCGTCGTGCATCCGACATCCTCGCCGGAGCTGCTCCCTCGGGATCCGCGCGCTCCTGAGCTTGCCCGGACCCATTCTTCTCGGACCCCTAGCCTTATAAAGCCGCTGCTCCGCCACCTTCTCTCTCCATCTTTGGTCATTCGCCTCCTTCCCTGTAAGCTCCAGACAGACCGCGAGAGTGACAGCGAGCGATTCCACCTGTTGCAGCGAGGAGAGGAGGAGGATTCCACTGATCCGGCGACGTAGCCGCCGTAGCTCCGCCACCTGAGCGAGCTTCGAGCCTCGGGCCGAGACGTCCCTTGAGGCCAAGACCGGGAGCTTCCCCAGCTCCGCCACAGTCTCTTCGACCATTCAGGTAGCCATTTAGCTTTCCATTTCCTTCGATTTCCAGTTACGCCCAATTTTCGCCGTCGACGTATTTCTTCGATCTCGATCGTTGGATCAGCCAGAGCAGTCCCAGCGCTAGAGAGCTGCCCCCATCTGGACCGTCAGATCTACACGTGGCAGTCATCCAGCCGCTGTGGTTAATAAAGGGTAATTTACCCTTAGGCCCTTATCTTTGTTTTATTTCGTATTAGTCCTGTAAATAGTTAAATTAGTTGTTTAGTTTTAGGTTTATTTGCATAGAGGACCCTGAGCTTCATGTTATTTGCATTTATACCCTTGCCTGTTGTGGACACGTGCTTCGCCACGTGATATTTTGGGTTATTTGCAGCATATGCCCTTGTAGTTCTTGTTGTTATGAAATGAATGAAAGTTTTTAGATATTTGCACTTATACCCCTGTGCGTGATGGATTTACACATGTGCGATATTTCTTGGGTAATTTGCAAGTGAGGCCCCTGGACTTTTGGTACGTGTTACCAATAAGCCCTCGGGACTTATTTTTGTTACATTTGGGTCCTTGAGTGCCCCAGGCATGCGCGTGGCGCGTGTTTTGTTGGGTTAATTGCATCGGGACCCCCAGAACTTTGGGTATTTGCATTTTAGTCCCTGTGCACAGTACTCTCTTTTTATTTTTGAATAAAATATCAAATCACCTCCAAATCCAATGAGAATTTGACACATGGCTCCTGCCATGGTGTAGGATTTTCACGGATTTTTGAGGACATTTCTGATTTTATTTGCTATTTTTAAAAATTCAAAAACCAATATTTTTATCGCTGTCCAGATTGAAAAATCACAAAAAAAATATAAAAACTCCTTCAAAAATTCCCTAAAAATTAGCTACTATTTAGTTTAGTTTGTTTTATTTTCCAGCCAATTTTGTCTATTTTTCACCACTGGAAAACACTAAAAACTTAAAAACACCAAAAACACCATAAAAATTCTAGTAAATAAATTAAAAACCCAAAAATAATAAACTTGGTACCTAAATTTTCCTTGTTTTACCTACTTTACAGGAAAATTACCTGCAGGCCATTTTGAGGCCCTTAGATATTTTATCTAGGGACTTTTGGCTTGGCTGGACAGTACCACTATTTTTAGCTACTGTTTGATTTTTAGAAAATAAAATAAACATCAGAAAATTATCAAAAATTCACCAAAAACTAAAAAAATATAAAACACATAAAAATATTTTTGTTTTGATTTTTGGTTGATTTTTGGTGGTTGAAATAATTTGTTGAATTGTGTTCTTCCTTGCTTTTCTTATTTTCTTTATATATTAAAAATCCAAAAAATATAAAAATAATTAAAATCCACTAAAAATATTTTGTTCTTTTATTTTCTTTATTTTTACTACTTCGTAGGCCTCTCGGCCAATCCGTGCTCCTTGAGTTCGACCCTGGGAGCTATACCAGGTTAATCACATAGCAGGACCGCTTCTTCGTTCTGATTGATTTTATTCTTCGCGAGTGGTTCATTTTTCTTGATATACATGGTCTGATTGCTTGGGTCGCAACGACCCTATTTCTGTACCTTATACCTGAGTGATCGGGCCTGTTATCAGAATGGCGCCGTTGCCGGGGAGCACGGCTTAGTAGTTTTGTTTTTCCTTTAGTTTTTATTTTCGCGGCTTTTCGCGGCTCTTTCAGAGCTCGCGGCTTTTTCGCGGCTTTTGTTTATAGTTCTTTTTGTTTTATTTTGCTTTATTTCCTTTTTCTTTTGATTTTGTTTTTGTTTATTTTGAGTGTTTATTTTATTTTGACTTTTTGCATATAATACCCTTATTTCCATTTTTATTTCCTTTATTATTTGATTATCTGGTTCTGACCATTCTTCTCTTTCTTGCGAGGGCCTGAGGACCGAGGCGGCTACTCTCGAGAAGCCGATGCAACCGCGGGATTCGGAGGCGGCTCCTTTCTTCGTGGAGCCGCAGGAGAGAGTGAGAGAGAGTTCAGTGGGCGAGGCTTTTTACTTTTTATTTTATTATTGTAATAATACAGGACATTCTCAGAGATACTTGGACATTTGTGGACTTGCTTAGTGGGTCTGTTTCGCTGAGCACCGGTGTGCTCGGGGGACCCTTAGGATTTTCGTGGTTTTTCGTGGTTTTGGTTTTATTTTATTTTCTTTCTGCCTTTTCCGGTGTTTACGCGGTTTTTGTTCGATCCCCTAGACTTAGGAATTTCTGGTGATTGTGACGTAATTAGTAGGATCCCCACACCTAACTGCTTATCTGTTCCTATAGAACGTTAATTGGACCTACTAAAAATAATTAATAAAAATAACCGACTCATTTGCCTTCGTAGCCTACGTGCCGCAGCCCGTCCTGTAAAGCGCTTTCTCCTACCCCCGATTTGTCGGACAGAGGAGGGACGGGCCAAGACCGGACTCTTTGGCTTGGAGGTCGGTGACCGGTTAGACGGTTCTTCGCTAGAAATTGCTCATCTAGGACTCGGCTTTCCCGTTGCATCATATAGGTAGTTTTCTTTTTGTCTTTACATTTATGCGCGGATCATATTGCATGTAGAGTGCTGGAGACAAGGTACGCATTTCTGACTTTGCATGCATCATTGATTTCATCGCGCATCGGCTTTTTCGTCTTCTCCCCCCTGTTTTGGACTAAATAACCAGGAGAACCGAAAAATTCGTTAGGACGTTTGTCTTTATTTGAAAAATACTAAAAAGAGAAACCATAAAATTGGGACTGGTTAATACTATTGATCTTAAAATACGCTCACCCTAAAAATTTTGTCTTGGGGAGAGCAACCCCCTCATTGTATGGTTTGGATGCGCGAGAGAGTGACCCGCACCCTAGGTAGAGCCCTCCGGTGTTAGTCCCGACTGATTACCGACTCTTCCGTGCGGGCCAGTCGGTTGGGATAGCATCGGGTATCCTAACAGGTCACGTAAGCGCTCTGATATTTTGTGTGTTCACCAAATAAAATCGACAAGATAATTTGACCGAACTTTCACGGTCTTCAGCTCGCGTTGCGTTGGTGAACCGGGGGTTTGTTTTGTGATCATATTTTCTCCAGATCTCATCTGCCTTACTCGCCAGAACAAGATGATGGGTAGACGCTCTCTTAGGCAGCCTCTGGCTGCACCGCTTTCGGGCACGTCTGCCTCATCATCTAGGTTGGCCCGCGAGAGCCAAGACCAGCTATCCGAGCCCGAGTACGACTCCGCCATGTTCCCCCTCGACCCCCTTTCTTTCCTTCCTGAGAGACACGAGCCCGAGGAGAGACTGATTGATTTGACAGCACCTGAGTTGGGCTCGTTTGATTTTGCAGACGTCGCCATGGCCGGCAGTTCAGATGATCACTCCCGTCAGCCCGAGCATTTTGTACTAGACCAGGGAGCGATCAACTCCACCCTGATCGCATCACTTGAGACAGTCCAGCAGCAGTTACGCGATCAGGGGGCATTCATGATAGAGATGAGGCGAGAGTTGGAGAGGCTCAGAGCAGAGCGAGACCAGCAGAGCGAGCCTGAGGAGATACCTGATGTAGAGGCACGAGCCGCAGCAGCAGCAGCAGTCGCCGCAGCGGGAGGCGTCGCGGCAGGAGGACCACCACGACCGATGCGGGAGTTGCACAACCCCGGATCGACACTCATGCATCATTGGGTAGTGGTGCTGGCGATCGTGGGGGACTTCAAGTTCCCCCCGAACACTTTGCAGTTACTGCCCCGTTTCCACGGACTTGCCACTGAGGAGCCCCACCTCCACCTCCAGGAGTTCCTGATGATCTGCAGCACTGTCCACGATCGCCACGTGGACCAGGACACGATCCGGATGATAGCCTTCCCTTTTTCACTGGCAGATGGAGCAGCCACCTGGCTGAAGCATCTAGGGAGGTTTGTCTACACCTGAGAGCAGCTCTGCACCGAGTACTTGAACAAGTACTATCCACTCGGGCGGACGAATGCAGCGAGGGACCTGATCAGCAACTTCTCCATGTTCCCCAACGAGCAGTTTCATGAGGCATGGGAGAGGTTTCGAGAGCTCCTAGACAGATGCCCGCACCACGACATCTCCAAGCCGAACCTAGTTCAGAGCTTTTTCAGCGGGTTGACGCCAGAGCTTCAGGGTCTGGTGAACGCTTCTTGCGGCGGGTCCTACTTTGCCAAGGACCACGACCAGGTCTGGGCCATCTATGAGGAGATGGCCGAAAACTACATGGTGATGTCCCAGACCAGGTTGTATACTCAGAGACCCCAGCCACAGCAGCCAGGACCCGTGCAGTACCAGCGGATAGCACGGGTAGATGCAGGTCCATCCAGTTCGTCCGCAGTCTCAGCAGCACAGGAAGAGTCGACAGCTGCGGACATGGGCATTATCAGAGAGAAGTTGGACCGCATGGAGCTGATTGAGAAGAAGCAGTGCCAGAGCATCACTCGGATGGAACAGATGGCACAGGTTCTGAGCGACATGAAGACCCAGCTCATGTGTCTTCAGGAGGCACAGACGGCTCCTCAGCCCCGTCTTCAGTCGCGAGGCGACTCCGGCAGCAGCAGCAGCTCGTCCCAGCGCTCCAACACCCTTGTGCAGCCTAGACAGGTTCACCTTGTACAGGCGGAGCCGTACCAGCAGCCGCAGCCCACCTACCAGTCCCCCACCATCTCCAGAGATGCAAATGGTGGTCTACCAGCCGGACCAGCCTCTGGCAGTACTCCCGCCAGCCCCTTACGATGCCGAGCTGTTGATGGATGTCAACGGGATTTGGTATGACCACCCCCAGCCTGGGATCCGACGAGACCATCCCGGATTCAGGTGGGGGAGTGGTGGTGCCCAGCCCCAGCAGCAGCCGTCAGGACAGGGAGGGCAGTACTCCCAGCAGAGAGATCACCAGCAGCCGCAGCAGCAGCCCCCAGCATACCAGCAGCACCAGCCATCATCCTTCGTTCCTCGTCCCTATCAGCAGCAGGGACAGTCGTGGAGACGTGAGCAGCAGGCTCACCCAGTTCAGCAGCAGCACCCTTCCTCATACCCCTCTTACCACCAACAGCAGTTCCAGCAGCCTCACCCCCAGAGAGGCTACCCTTCGGGCTCCCACGAGAGTCCCGCTCTAGATGATATCGCCTGCCTCCTCACGGACCAGCAGGCCACATTCAGACGGGAGATGGACGAGTTCCGCCAGGAGATGCGGGACTTGGTGAGAGGGAAGGCCGCCATTCCAGCTCAGATCGAGCCGAATCCGAATAACCTCAAGAGGAAAACTGAGCAGGTAGTACACACTGAGTTTGCCACTCCTGGTGACCCATTTGTTGATACATCTTCGGATCTATTGATGCTGATTTTGTCACACTTAGGAGCGGTAGGACCCCAGCAGGCGGCGGCGCCTCATCTGAGCTTCACCACGAGGATACTTCAGAGGCGCCACATGAGGAGGAGGAGAGCGGTACTGAGGTCGCTCCAGATGATGATGGAGGCACTGATGCCACCAAGGATGTTGATCCCACCGGCGGTACTGAGGCCGCCGCTTCACCAGTTCGAGGAGGTGGTACTGATGCCACCCGTTTAGCCAAGCCAGCCCGTGGTACTGATGCCGCGAGACGTCTACCAGCTGCAGCAGCAGCAGAGCCAGCCAGAGGTGGTACTGAGGCCACCGGTGTTTGTGTTGAGAGAGATGTTGTCTTTCCCCGCTTTGATGTATCTCAGAACTTTGGTTTGAATAAAGGAAAAGGTTTAGTTTCTTCTGGTCCCACTGTGGTGCATGATGTATGTGTGGATCCGGCCGTCGAGCCGTCTAGGCCTTTTCCTAGTCCTTCATCTGCGAAGGACCATGTGATCCCCTTCCCTAGAGCCCTTCAGATGGGGAAGGGGAAGAAAAAAGAAAAAAGTCCCAAAAAGAGAGAGCAGGAGGAGTTCAGCCAGAGCATGATTGATAGATTCCACATACAGTTGACCCTCCAGGAGGCTTTGCAGCACATCCCCCTTCTCCAGCGTTCTTTGAGAGACAGGACCACAGTCAGGAGGAGGAGGAGGAACCACACTTCAGAGATACATGTGCTGACGAAAGCCACGTGTTTTGCGATCCAGAACCGACTGCCAGCCAAGAGGCCAGATTCAGGGGCCCCGTATGTCAGATGCCAGATCAGTGAGCAGAGGTTCGACCGTACTCTACTAGATAGCGGATCGTCGATCAACCTTCTTCCGGCAGCCCTTCTCGACCGCTTCGAGTTGGGCACTCTTCGACAGAGCAGGACAGTCCTTCAGTTCGTTTATCGATCTGTCAAGAGGCCGAAGGGGTTATTACGAGAAGTTATCGTCACGATTCAGGGCCTAAAATTCCCCGTGGACTTAGTAGTGTTGGACATGGAGATCCCTGAATCAGTGACCGATACCCCCATCATCCTTGGTCGTCCGTTCTTGGCCACAGCCAAAGCGGTGACTGATCATGATAGCGGGAAGGTGTACTTTCGCGTCGAGGGCGATAGTATACAAATAGAGACGGTCGAGGACTACAGAGCTAGAGAGAGAGCCCGCTCAGATGCGAGTACAGATTCAGAGCAGCTGACAGACGCAGAGCCAGACATCCACCAAGACTGTGATTTTGTGATCACAGACGATGAGGCAGCTTGGGCAGATCCTGCAGCACAGACCATCCTCTCATATTCAGATACAGCTGATGCCGAGATGATAGCAGAGGAGAGTCTGGAGAGCACAGCCTTGGTTCAGGGTACCATAGAGGCAGCAGAGCCGGTCCTTGATCGCGACACGGATTTCAGTGATGGTGGTGTTGAGGCCACCTTGAGTTACGGTGGTACTGATGCCACCGTGGTTGATACATATCCCTCGGATTCAGAGTCTGATTGGGCAGATTGTGATGATCAGATGCCAGACCTGAGTCCACCTGAGCCTACAAATGAGGAGGAGGCAGATGCAGAGCAGACCAGAGACAGTGCAGTTGAGCAGCCTTCTCCCGAGCCAGTTTGCGAGAGTGCGCTTTCTTTCTCCCAGGCAGATTTGGCAGATTTAGCAGCATTCACTCACTTTCTTCTGCAGCCAGATTTGCCAGCACCCAGCATTCCAGAGCTGAAGCCGCTCCCTACTTCGCTGAAGTATCGGTTCCTTGCGGGCGAGCTAGAGATGTACCCAGTCATCATCTCAGCCGAGTTGACTGGAGAGCAGGAATCCCGTCTGATGGGGGTTCTTGAAAAGAACCGCAAGGCGATCGGATGGAGCGTAGCAGATCTCCATGGGATTAGTCCATCAGTGTGCTCCCACCATATCTATCTCGAGGAAGGGGCGAAGCTGTCGCGTGAGTTCCAGCGACGACTGAACCCCAACCTGAGAGAGGTCGTAATGAAGGAAATATCAAAATGGTGGAGTGCAGATTTTATTTATCCCATTTCCGACTCCAAGTGGGTCAGCCCCTTGTATGTGGTGCCCAAGAAGACGGGCATCACGACTGTGATCAGTGAGTCGGGAGAGGAGATCGCTACACGAGTACCCACCTCTTGGAGGGTCTGCGTTGACTACAGGAGACTCAACCAGGCCACCAAGAAGGACCATTTCCCCCTGCCTTTTATTGACCAGATCATTGAGAGACTGGCAGGGAAGAGCCATTATTGCTTCCTGGATGGGTACTCGGGCTACAACCAAGTGGCCATCGCTCCTGAGGATCAGGAGAAGACCACCTTTACCTGTCCCTTCGGCACATATGCTTTTCGACGCATGCCATTTGGGCTATGCAATGCCCCTGCGACTTTTCAGAGGTGCATGCTGTCGATCTTTTCGGACATGGTAGGGGAATGCTTAGAGGTCTTCATGGACGATTTCTCGGTTTACGGCGACGTATTCGATTCATGTCTTGACTGCCTAGACCGGGTACTCCAGCGATGTATTGAGTATCATTTGGTTTTATCTTGGGAGAGGAGTCACTTCATGGTGACTCAAGGGACGGTATTTGCCACATCATCTCCAACAGGGGCATGGAGGTTGATCCGGCCATGGTTGATGTCATTAGGAAACTCGCACCATCGTCCAATCTGAGGCAGCTATGGTCATTCCTGGGGCACGTTGTATTTTATAGGAGATTTATTCAGGATTTCAGCAGGATTGCCCGACCGTTCACTGACCTCTTGACGAAAGACACCGAGTTCCTTGTCGATGACAAGTGTCTTTCGTCGTTCGCGACTCTCCAGCAGTGTGTTATTGAGGCTCCTGTCCTCCAGCCGCCCGATTGGTCTCTCCCATTCGAGATCATGACGGATTCCTCCGATTTTGCCGTAGGGGAAGTGCTGGGACAGAGGAGGTATGGAGTTCCATTTGCCATACACTATGCTAGCCGCACATTGGATTCCGCCCAGTGGAATTACATGGTCACAGAGAAGGAGATGCTAGCCGTAGTGTTCGCCCTAGATAAGTTCAGATCGTATATCATTGGATCTAGAGTGACTTTGTTTACAGATCACACCGCCATCAGGTACCTCATGGAAAAGAAGGATGCCAAGGCCAGACTGACTAGATGGATCCTTCTAATCCAGGAGTTCGACATTGAGATCAAGGATAAGCTTGGAGTCAAGAATGTGGTGGCGGATCATCTCTCCCGTTTAGAGCAGCCTGAGGAGACTGAGCAGATTGACCCTATTCGAGATACCTTCCCAGATGAGGCGATCCTTGCTATCGCCTCACTCCCGTGGTACGCCGATATTGTGAACTTTCTCGTTGCTGGGAAAGTCCCACAAGATTGGCCCAGGCAGAGGCTTGAGACCTTCCTTGCGAAGGCCAAGTCCTACCATTAGGAGGATCCCATCCTTTACCACGGAGGAGGGGATAGCGTCTAGCGTCGGTGTATTCCTCAGGAGGAAAACCATAGCGTCCTCACTTACTGCCACAAGCTTGAGGCAGGAGGACATCATTCTGGGAGGAGAACGGCACAGAAAGTGCTCCAATCCGGCTTGTGGTAGCCTACCCTCTTCAAGGACTCAGATGAGTTCGTGAAGAGGTGTACTGACTGTCAAAGGATGGGCACTTGTGGACAGCGTGATATGATGCCGATGCAGCCCATTCACTTCTGTGAGGTTTTTGACGCATGGGGCATCGATTTCATGGGTCCATTCCCTAAGAGTCAAGGATTTGAGTACATTCTGTTGGCCGTGGATTATGTGAGTCGTTGGGTGGAGGCTATCCCCACCCGAGCCGCTGATGCGAGGACAGTTTGCAGATTCTTGAGGAAGCATATCATCACGCGGTTCGGGGTTCCACGAGTTCTTATTTCTGATGGGGGATCTCACTTCATCAACGACCAGGTGAAGGCACTTGCTAGCGAGTTCGGTATAGACCATCGTGTTGCTACACCTTACCATCCACAGACGAATGGTCTAGCCAAGGTGTCGAATAGGGAGATTAAGACTATATTGCAGAAAGTCGTCCACCCTGACCGAAAGGATTGGTCACAGCTTTTGGACTCGGTCTTGTGGGCATATAGGATGTCTTTCAAGACACCTTTGGGCACATCTCCCTTTCGCCTCGTGTATGGCAAGCCATGCCATTTACCTGTTGAGCTGAGGCACAAGTCACTTTGGGCAGTTACAGATATTTTGATGGATCCAGATGGTATGGGAGACCAGAGGAGGGCAGAGTTAGCTGCCCTGGAGGAGCTTAGAGATGCAGCTTTCTCAAGCAGCCTACATTATAAGGAGAAAGTCAAGGAGTGGCATGATTCTCATATCAGCCACAAGCATTTTGAGATTGGACAGAGAGTATGGCTGTTTGATGCGAGGCTACGATTATTTCCAGGGAAGCTACAGAGCAAATGGAAGGGACCTTACTTGGTCAGAAAGTTACACGACAACGGTAGCATTGACATATCTGAGTTGTCTTCTGAGAGTACCTTTCGAGTGAACGGCCAGCGGCTCAAGCCATTTCTAGATCATGAGCCGCGGGTCGTTGATCTTGCCCCGATTCATTTTGCGTGAGATGTGGTCATTGACTCACATCTAATGCATCTCACGCCTGAGTTTCACTGATCTTCCGCCTTGTATAGATCCAGATGTCCATATCACCACATTCTTTAGTCCCACATCCCTTTCTTCATCTTATGATTATGCTATACTTAGGGTGCACTTTACCCTAAATATAGGGGGGATGTGAGACCTTTTGGGTATTTCTTTTGTTTCTGTTTACCCCTGTTTTTGTTGCCTATACTTAGGGATATTTCACCCTAAGTATAGGGGGGGTAGACCCTGTACATTCTCCACTCAGGTTTTCCCTTAGTATACAGCCTGCTATACTTAGGATTATTTGATCCTAAGTACAGGGGGAAGACCCGAGACCCTCTTCACTTTTCTTTCTTCCTCTTTGTATATAGCCTTTCTTTTCACTTTCCTATACCTAGCACGAGTTATGTCTTCTTCATCGCTCTTGACTCTGAGGACATCGTTCGAGCTAAGTATAGGGGTGTGTGTATATATTTCATATATACTTTAGCCATAACTCGTACTTTGTGTGAGTGTGTTAATAAATAAAATGGCTAAAAACCACAAAAATTAATAATTTTCATGTACATAAACTTCTTTTATTTGCACATAAATAGCTAGTGTACAACTTATTTTTGTAACAATGATTTCAAAAATCTTTTGTGTAAAGCTTGTGTAAATATTTTCGTATCAAAATTATGTATATAGTACAAAATTTTTCCAAAATGTTTTGAAAATCAAAAGTTTGCAAAAATCTTGTGTAAATGTGTGTAAATATCTTTTTGCAAAACTTGCACTTCATGCATCATCATTTCATGATTTCAAAACATTTTTCAAAAATTTTGCATGATTGTAAAATTTGTGTAAATAAGCATCTTTTGTACATCTGTATATAGTTTTTCTGGATGATAGTTGACATTTAAACTAGCCTGGAATCAAATTGAGAAATGGAGCTTGATTAAGATCTTAATCCACCTAATTTCTAAGAGGAACCTTATAAGACTTAGGTTTAAGGCTTTTCAGGTCCATGGTGACTTAATTCTTTGAGTCCACTAGGCTATGATCATATGTCATCTCAATGAGCCTAAGTAGAGCACTTAACAACAACACATGACTCATATAGATTATGGCTTTACTTGGACACCAGCACTATGCACCGAGCTCTCTACGGATGAGGTGGTGAGGAGGCAGTCTTCCTTGACTTGGGGTAGCATAAGAGGGTAGTACTTCTAGGCGGAACCACTCTTCTTCTTATAGTGAAGGAAGTGCGTCTCAACTTGGTCTGGTTGCCATGAGGTCCAACGACGGGAGTTGTGGGTTGCAATAAAGCTTCAAAAGAGGGATAGTCTATTGGCTCAAGAGGAAAAACTCCTTGTATATATGCTGCACATGTATATGTTGTACAGATGCACTTGAAAAAAAAATGTGCAAAAAGAAAAGAACTCCAAAAAAGTGGTGGGTCTGATAGAAAATGATAATCCCACCGGAGTATGTATATAGAGTGCAATAAGCAAAGCTTGGTTTCATGTTCCACCTGTTGTAGCTTGCAGCAGGGAGACTTGGCTACACTGGTCAAGCTCCCAAGGGTACTTGGCTACACTGGCCTTGACCCATTCTCTTCTTCCCCCTCTTCTTGAGCCGGTTGAACTTGAACTTAGAAGGGAATACCCCACTCCTCGAGGAAAGAGTGGCCAGATTGAGGTCATAGAGTTACCTTGTTGGGGAGGGTTGTCAAGTTGCCATTTCTGAGGTGGAGAGCTTAGACTTCACATTCATAGGACAAGAAAAGATTCATGGTCTTCAGGGTTTGTGATTGATGACTTGTTCTGATCTGGAGCATTGAGGAGTCTTGATTATAGATTAGTGGAACTTAGAGGCTGTTGAGTTTTAAGCTTAAGTCTAAATAAGGTTCCGACACATTAATAATCCAAAGATCTGATCGAGCTCCATACCCCAATTTAATGAAGGCAAGTTTAATAATCAACCTTGATCCATGTACATCCTCTTTTTCTTTTTCTTTCTTTCTTTTTCACTTCTTTTTCAAATAAGTGTTTGCTAAGGGACTAGCAAAGTTAAGTATAGGGGGTGATGAATACCCATTCATCACTCTTTATTCTTATATTTTAGCTACAAAAACCTTTGCAAATGCAGGTAGATATATGTAAATACAAATAATTACCAAAAGCATGCATTGTGTAAAAACCTATAATTAGCATGTTTTTGTGCAAAAATAAAAGAATAAAGATTAAAAAGAAAAAGAGGGAAATATTTAGAATAAATATTGAGCAACCTAACCCAAGGGAGGGCTCAGCATGGGCCTGACCGCATAAAAGCCAAAGTAGACGGAGATAGGGGCTCATGTGTAAATATTTGTGTGAATAAATAAAACTATATTTTCCTCACCCAAAAATATGCTTATAAATACTTGTATATATTTATAAAAATATATAAAAACAAAATAAAAAGTTAAAAATCAAAAAGATCAAAAATACCTCCTTTCATCATGTACATAAACCACACCTATATATCTATTTAGCTTTGTAAATATATAAAAGTAATTTTTATAATTTTTGTAAATAGTCTATGTTATATATTGTAAATAAATAAAATAAAAACAATTAAAAATTAAAACAAAATAAAAATTGAAAAATTAAAAAAAACTACAAAAATACATTGTACATATACCATGTATATAGATGTATATATATTTATTTTACCTATGTACATAAATAATAAAAATAAAAATACCTTTTTATTCCTTATTTTATTCTATAAATAAATAAAATATAAAATAAGGATAAAATTGTATAAAAATAATATATAAAAATCAAAAATCAAAACCCTATATATATTGTATATACCTATATCTAGTACATATTATGTATATAGCCTATTTTTATTTCCAAAAATTAATTAAAAATCACCAAAAAATAGAAAAAAATAAAATAAAAATAATTCATGTTTTAAGTTTTTGCAAAATCGGCCATTTGCTACCTTATTTTTGAGCTTCAAAGTTTAGCCACGTGGCCTGATTCCATTGGGTCCTGGGGATGTTGACCGCCCGGTCAACTAGCCCCCCCAGGACCACTTCCCACGGGTCTGAGCAGCGGATCCGATTTCTCCAATTATTACCCGCTCGACCCGATCACCAATCCGCCAAACCCCGGGTCCGAATCCTTCGCCGTGCATCCGACATCCTCGCCGGAGCCGCTCCCTCGAGATCCGCGCGCTCCTGAGCTTGCCCGGACCCATTCTTCTCGGACCCCTAGCCTTATAAAGTCGCTGCTCCGCCACCTTCTCTCTCCATCTTTGGTCATTCGCCTCCTTCCCTGTGAGCTCCAGAGAGACCGCGAGAGTGACAGCGAGCGATTCCACCTGTTGCAGCGAGGAGAGGAGGAGGATTCCACTGATCCGGCGACGTAGCCGCCGTAGCTCCGCCACCTAAGCGAGCTTCGAGCCTCGGGCCGAGACGTCCCTTGAGGCCAAGACCGGGAGCTTCCCCAGCTCTGCCACAGTCTCTTCGACCATTCAGGTAGCCATTTAACT
This sequence comes from Ottelia alismoides, assembly GCA_037367405.1. Lineage (NCBI taxonomy): Eukaryota > Viridiplantae > Streptophyta > Magnoliopsida > Alismatales > Hydrocharitaceae > Ottelia > Ottelia alismoides. The sequence goes on from JAZKJV010006212.1 coordinate 268,037, forward strand.
TTCCCATTTCCTTCGATTTCCAGTTACGCCCAATTTTCATCGTCGACGTATTTCTTCGATCCCGACCGTTGGATCAGCCAGAGCAGTCCCAGCGCTGGAGAGCCGCCCCCATCTGGACCGTCAGATCTACACGTGGCAGTCATCCAGCCGCTCCGGTTAATAAAGGGTAATTTAACCTTAGGCCCTTATCTTTATTTAATTTCGTATTAGTCCTGTAAATAGTTAAATTAGTTGTTTAGTTTTAGGTTTGTTTGCATAGAGGACCCTGAGCTTCATGTTATTTGCATTTATACCCTTGCCTGTTGTGGACACGTGCTTCGCCACGTGATATTTTGGGTTATTTGTAGCATATGCCCTTGTAGTTCTGGTTGTTATGAAATGAATGAAAGTTTTTAGATATTTGCACTTATACCCCTGTGCGTGATGAATTTACACATGTGCGATATTTCTTGGGTAATTTGCAAGTGAGGCCCCTGGACTTTTGGTACGTGTTACCAATAAGCCCTCGGGACTTATTTTTGTTACATTTAGGTCCCTGAGTGCCCCAGGCACGCGCGTGGCGCGTGTTTTGCTGGGTTAATTGCACTGAGACCCCCAGAACTTTGGGTATATGCATTTCAGTCCATGTGCACAGTACCCTCTTTTTATTTTTGAATAAAATATCAAATCACCTCCAAATCTAATGAGAATTTGATATATGGCTCCTGCCATGGTGTAGGATTTTCACGGATTTTTGAGGGCATTTCTGATTTTGTTTGATATTTTTAAAAATTCAAAAACCTATATTTTCGTCACTGTCCAGATTAAAAAATCACAAAAAAAATATAAAAACTCCTTCAAAAATTCACTAAAAATTAGCTACTGTTTAGTTTAGTTTGTTTGATTTTCCAGCCAATTTTGGCTATTTTTCACCACTGGAAAACACTAAAAACTTAAAAACACCAAAAAACCCATAAAAATTCTAGTAAATAAATTAAAAACCCAAAAATAATAAACTTGGTACCTAAATTTTCCTTGTTTTACCTACTTTACAGGAAAATTACCTCCAGGCCATTTTGAGGCCCTTAGATATTTTATCTACTGACTTTTGGCTTGGCTGGACAGTACCACTGTTTTTAGCTACTGTTTGATTTTTAGAAAATAAAATAAACATCAGACAATTATCAAAAATTCACCAAAAACATAAAAAAATATAAAACACATAAAAATATTTTTGTTTTGATTTTTGGTTGATTTTTGGTGCTTGAAATAATTTGTTGAATTGTGTTCTTCCTTGCTTTTCTTATTTTCTTTATATATTAAAAATCCAAAAAATATAAAAATGATTAAAATCCACTAAAAATATTTTGTTCTTTTATTTTCTTTATTTTTACTACTTCGTAGGCCTCTCGGCCAATCTGTGCTCCTTGAGTTCGACCCTAGGAGCTATACCAGGTTAATCACATAGCAGGACTGCTTCTTCGTTCTGATTGATTTTATTCTTCGCGAGTGGTTCATTTTTCTTGATATACATGGTCTGATCGCTTGGGTCGCAACGACCCTATTTTTGTACCTTATACCTGAGTGATCGGGCCTGTTATCAGTGGTCTTCACGCTTCCATGATGCACTATGTCCCAAACC